>SKCR01048431.1:0-221925 GCA_019454045.1 Zanthoxylum bungeanum
AGTATCACACTTATGTTTGTTATCAATTTTAAAATTGGGAATATGATTCATGTTAATTAACTTTCGCATGAATAAAATTAACATGTCCTAATCTACCATGCCAAAGATTAGAATACTCAAAATATAAGCAGAAGAACTAGCTTTATTGATATTGTTGGGTTTAACAACCATTACATTGAGCTTAAAAAGCCCATCAGTTACATACCCTTTTCCCACATACATCCCATTTTTAGTCAAAACTACTTTATCAGACTCGAACACCATCCGGAATCCATGCTTGTTCAGAAGCGATCCAGACACAAGATTCTTCCGTATTTCAGGTACATACAGAACATTGTTCAGAGTCAACTCTTTCCCAGAGGTCATCTTCAGAATCACCTTTCCTTGACCTTCTATCTCAGATGTTGCTGAATTTCCCATGTATATCTTTTCCCCATTTTCAGCAGGCTCAAATGAAGAAAACATGCTCTTGTCCGAGCACACATGTCGAGTGGCACCAGTATCAATCCACCACTCTCTTGGGTTAGAACCCACCAGATTCACCTCAGAAACCACAGCAGAAAGGTTAATGTCTGAAACATCTTGAGTCATGTTTTCCAGCACATTAGCCTCTTGTTTCTTTTTCTTCTTCGGCAGTCTGCACTCATAAGACTTGTGACCCATTTTGTCACAGTTGAAGCATTTTCCTTGAAATTTTGATTTCTTGGAAACTCCTCCTTTAGGGCCCATCTTTGACCCTTTGTTCTTGAGGTTCTTGTTTTATGGCCATGTTCGACAACATTTGCTTTGGCCTCATGAGTCATTCCTCTCTTTTCAGAACTCGGTTATCTTCCTCAATTCTTAGCTTAAGAACCAAGTCTTCAATGCTCATTTCTTTTCGCTTATGCTTTAAATAATTCTTGAAATCTTTCCAACCAGGTGGTAGTTTCTCAATTATCGAGGCTACTTGGAAGGTTTCACTTAAACTCATCCTCTCAGCATGAATTTCTGCTAGAATAATCTGCAGTTCTTGTACTTGGCCTATCACATTTTGGAATCAATCATTTTAAACTCTAGGAAACGGCCTACGACAAATTTCTTAGTACCGGCATCCTCAGTTTTATATTTTCGATCTAAAGATTCCCAAAGCCCTTTAGCTATTTTCATTCCAGCGTACACACTGTACAAGGAATCACTTAGCCCATTCAACACATAATTCCGACATAGGAATTCAGAATGTTTCCAAGCTTCAATGGCACTGATGACTTGGATATCAATCTCACCCTCTTTGGGTACATGAGCATCTTCCTTTAGAAACCTCGCAAGGTTCAACGTGGTCAGGTAGAAGAACATTTTCTGTTGCCACCTTTTGAAATTCTGACCACTAAATTTTTCAGGTTTTTCCGCAGCAGGATTGACATGGCTCACATGTCCAACAGTTTGTCTAGCCATTGAGGCAGAAACACCTTGGCCAGCCACAACGGCTGCCATATTAAGCCCAGAGGCTGATGCAAGTTGGCCAGCCGAAGGGGCTGCCACTGCACTTTGGTCAGCCACGGGGGCTGCCACAACATTCTGGCCAGCCGAAGAGGCTGCCATATTCGGATCTACTGTGTTTGGACTGATTTCCATATCCACAGAGTACGAATTTGTTTTAAGACTGTATGTACAAAGTATTACAATTATTACACGGTATTGGGAAATCCAAATATGACAAATATTACAATAATCTTCGGATCAGACCCTAACGGCGGGCCCTGACAGTAGAGGCTAAAAGCAAAGGCAGATGCAGATGCAGAGGCAGATGCTGAAGCCGAGGCAGAGGCTGATGTTTATGCTGATGGCAGAGGCAGAGACTGAGGCTGACGGCAGAGGCAGATGGCAGAGGCAGAGGCTGAAGGCAGAGGCAGAGGCAGAGGCTGAAGGCAGAGGCTGATGGCAGATGCTGATGGCAAGACCCTGAAAGTGGAGGCATGGGCTGATGATCAGAGGCAGAGGCAGATGCTGACGGCAGGCAGAGGTAGGCAGAGGCAGAGGCTGAAGCTGAGGCAGAGGCTGAGGCAGACGCTGACTGAAGGCAGAAGGCAGACGCTGATGCTGAAGTCAGAGGCAGACGCTGATGCTGAAGTCAGAGGCAGACGCTGATGCTGAAGTCAGAGGCAAATCAGAACTTTCCCGAGGCTTGTTGTAAAACAACAATATCCTTAAAACAAATTCGTCCCCTACCGTAGGTGCAGTAGAACGTGAGACGATTGTTTCCCAGGATACAACGGAAAACGTACGAGTAAGGGCACCACCAAACTCGTATCCAACGAACCACAAAGTGTTTGAACTCTCCTTTATAACAAAACAAAGAAACCGAGCTGGTGTGTGTGCTTTGTCTTTTCCTCTATTTTCTATTTCATATTTTGAAAACAAGAACTGATGTTGTTTATATAGGAAAAGAAACACATCTCAATTAATAGAAATTAACTTGCCAATTAAATTTCATAATGGGAGATTTTACACATTGTTGTAACCACTAAGCTAATTAAATTAGCACTAATGGAAATTAAACTATGTAACCACCAAGCTAATTAAATTAGCTGTTATGGAATTACAAAAGGCTTGGAAAAATTGTAGAGAAAATCCAAAATTCGGTTGGGCCGGGCCTGCACATTTTGGTCCGGCATTCGTGTACGCAGGACACGCGGGTGCACACGAGCCAAGCTTGGTTCGGATTTGATTTGCACCCCCCCCCCCCGCACGTAGAGAGAGCCTCTATCCTTACAACTCTTACCCATCTACATATGAGCAATCATATATAAGCTTAATATTCTCTCTATAGCTTTCCATGTGGGACAAGCTCACTTATCTTATTTTCCAACACCAATGGGTGATCTTTGAACAACAATTTCTCATTCACCCAAGCACCATTTTAAGCATATGAATATACCATTTCGAAGTACTCACGGAGGAGTATCCGAATCATTCAATAACAACACCACAACACGAAGTGGACCATGCTTGAAATTGTGCCTCAAAATGCTTATGAATAAGCATTTTCCAACATAAATAAATCATTAAAATTATTTTTTATTTTAGCTATTATTCTTGTAATATCAATTTCATCAGCTTTTTTCTAAATATTCCATAGTAAGCTAGTAAGATACTATTCAAACATTCTATTTTACATTTAGGATCAAAAATCGTGGCAATAAGATGAAGTAGTGGAATGTGTCTAAAATAATGCAATCATTTTTGTTTCATAACAACAATAGCTTCAAGCAAAACAATATCATTAGGATCAAAACTATCAACATGCTCAAATAAAGTACCAACAATATTCAAACTTTCAACAAGAAATAAATGTGTTGTAGGATAATAAATTCCTTTAAAAATATTTGTTGCATCATTAAAAATTTTTAAAATATCTAATTTTTTTTTTTACAAATATCCAATTGACTAGGAAAAAATGTGATATGTTGAACATATTGAGAAAAAAAAAACTACATAATGCATCTTTATTTGGAAAGCTTGACATAAAAGAAAATAAGTTGAATTCCAACGTGTTGGAACATCTCGTGAAAATTTTATCACTTTAATACCATTTATTTTACAAAATTTGAGTCATTCTCTCTTAACTTGAGAATATGACCAAATACAATTAAGTACAATCTTAATAAGATCAATGAAAGGTGCTAAACAAGCTAGATCATTTTGAACACATAAATTAAGGACATAGCATGTGCAACGAACATGAAAAAATCGACCCTTCAAATTTGGTTGGCATATTTATGTTAAATCTTTAATTGATGTAGTATTTACAAATACATTATCAAAACCAATTGTAAAATTCATCAAAAATTATTTTCATCATTTTATATATATTTTATGCAGTATGTTGTTTATCAAAAACTCTAAATGCAATAAATCATTTTTGCATGTTATATGATGCATCAATCCAATGACAAGTCACACTCATATATGAGTGTGTTTGCCAATGGTCACTCCAAATATCAGAACAAATAGAAAGACTGCCTTTAATATATTTAAATATTTCATTTAAAATAATTTTACCTTCTTTGTAAAATTTAAAAATTTATCGTTTTATTGTATTTCTAGGCATTTTACAAGCAGCAAGATTTAAAGCATTTCAAACATAATTAGTAAAATTAATTTTTTCACCAAAACTTAAAGAAATATGTGCCATATAAGTTAATTTAGCAAATTCTTCTATATTTTTAGCATCAGAATATTTAAATAAATCTAAATAACTCGTACCTCTACTAGATGATGTGTACCTGACCATTTGAGTTTGCGTTGTATCAAGTCCAATTTCAGCAGCATGATGTCTTTCCAAGTGTTTGTTCATATTGTCATATCCACCGGTAAATTTGTAAGAAACCCCACAATAGTTGCATATTGCCCTTGGACATTCATTTTCAGTATCGACTAAATGAAAATGAATTTTGAAAATATCGGAGGAACGAGACTTAACTTCTCTTCTCCGTGTACCGATACTAGGGCTGCTCTCTTGAGTTGGCACATTTGACATGGTGTTTTCAGATGAACTTGCCATTTTTTGTTAAAGAAATTTTAAAGAATGAGAGAATTGAGAATGAAAAATTGTAGATGAGAGAATTGTAGAATTGTAGAATTGAGAGAATTGAGAATTGGTGTGTTGAAAAAAAAATGAAAAATGACCTATATTTATAGAGTTTTATATTTTTGTGTGATACCTAAAATGACCTTAAAACAAGTTGTTTTATTAATATTATTAAGGGTAATTTAGTAATTTTTTTAAATTTTTTTTGGAAAATAGCCCAACAGCTAGCCGTTGGGAGCCATACGGTTCCAACCTGAACTGTTTAGTTCCGGTTGGAATCGTAGAACCGTTGAAACCGAACGGTTCTAATAGTTCGATTTCGGTTCGGTCAAGGATGAACCCTAACCAAACTGAAATATTACAATTGGAACCGATTCCGGTTCGATTTCGATTCGAAACCGGAACCGTGACCGGGTCTAATCTCCCTTAGTTATATCAACCCACCACTATTATAGGTTTATCGAGTTGAGTTTTACCTCATAATAATTAAAATAAAATTATGAGGATGATATACAAAAAGAGAGAATTTTCTAGAAACTCAAAAAATCTAGCAAAATTTTGGAATGCCTATCCGCTATCAAAGCTCAGTTTTATAATATTTGATCTCATTTTCACCAAGTCTTCAACTGAAATTATCGCATTCAAATTCCAAATCGGTAAGCATTGCGTTGTTGTTCATTTCATTGGATGCCTCGGACAGATCATCATTTGTACCAACCTTAATATCAAAAATTGTCTATTTTTTTTTAAAGAAATAGTAACTGAAATTACAATTAAAAACGTGAGTCTAAGTATGATTTAGACCCTTCAAAATTTTCATAATAACGATTATGACTACTTTTGTTTTACTTTATTACAGTACCCCCAAATTGTCTCTTGTAATGCTTTTTGTCACGTTCTTAGCAAAAACGTACGGTTTTATATAATAAATAAATCAGCGTAGATTCGATGTCTAAAAAAAGCCTTGCGATCTTTGCATATTGTTTCAAACTTGATAGTCTTTACAAAAAATAAAAAATAAAAAATAAAATAAAAAGGCAGAAGAGACTAATCGAATATGAGATTTATGATAATCCTATATCCTAAAAGATGATATATAGAAGGGGTCCAAATGTAATAAAACTAAAATCTATTAAGAGGTAGCGGTTTTGCTAGCCAGCTGGCAAATAGTTTTGACAGTCTGTTTCGTTCCCCATTTTTAAGTGTATGTTCCTCTCTCTGTCTCTTTAAAATCACTTGTAATTCTCTCTCTTTATGTCTAATTAATTAATCACCAAAAACAAATCATCATCAGCTTCATAATCAGAATCATCCATGGCTGAGGAAACACAGAAGCCAGCAGCGGCTGAGGAAGTTGTGGTGGAGGAGAAACCAGCAGCTACTGAGAAAGAACCAACACCGCCGGCTCCTGTGCCTGAGCCCGAAGCGCCGGCTGAGGAATCTAAAACTACTACTTCTGGGGTTGTTGAAGAAGTGGTTGAGGCTGAGAAACCAAAGCCTGTTGAGGAAGATAAGATTGCCCAATTGGCTTCTTTCAAGGAAGAAAGCAACGTGGTCGGTGAATTGCCTGAACCGCAGAAGAAAGCACTCGATGAGCTGAAGCAGCTTATTCAAGAAGCGCTTAACAAGAACGAGTTCACCGCCCCACCGCCGCCGCCGGAACCGGCCAAAGAAGAGGAAAAAGCCCCACCGAAAGAAGAAGTTAAGACTGAGGAAGAACCTAAACCTGAAGACGGGAAACCTGTTGCTGAAACAAAAGAAGAGGAGAAAGCTACAGAAACAGAGCCAGCTCCGGTACCGGCACCGGCACCGGAAGCGCCAGCGGAGGTAGAGGTTGTTGAGAAAGTGGCTGTTGTCGATGAGGATGGAGCCAAGACTGTGGAGGCTATTGAAGAAACAATAGTAGCAGCCAAGCCAGAGACAGAAGAGGCAGCCCCAGGTACTGAGGAAACCAAAGAGGCCGAGGTTCCTCCGCCGCCACCGGAGGAGGTTATCATTTGGGGGATTCCACTTCTGGGAGATGACGAGAGGAGTGACACAATCCTCTTGAAGTTCCTGAGAGCAAGGGATTTCAAAGTGAAGGATGCTTTCACAATGATCAAGAACACAGTCCGGTGGCGAAATGAATTCGGAATCGATGCTTTGCTTGAAGAAGACCTCGGAAATGGATTGGACAAAGTGGTGTTTATGCACGGATTTGATAAGGAAGGTCACCCTGTGTGCTATAATGTGTATGGTGAGTTCCAAAACAAGGAGTTGTATCACAACACTTTTGCTAATGAAGAGAAGCGTACCAAGTTCTTGAGGTACAGGATTCAGTTCTTGGAGAAGAGTATTAGAAAGCTTGATTTCAGTTCCAGTGGTATCTGCACTATTGTTCAGATTAATGATCTTAAGAATTCTCCTGGACCCAGTAAGAGAGAGCTCAGGCTTGCAACCAATCAAGCTCTTCACTTGCTCCAAGATAATTACCCTGAGTTCGTTGCTAAACAGGTACAGCCCACACAGTTGACTTTTCCAAATACATACTTTTGAAACTCCTAAACAACTTCCAATATGACAAATATTTATTTATTTATATATTTATGTGACTTGATTGAAATTTAATGTGTGTTTTGGTAATTGAAGATGTTCATCAATGTGCCATGGTGGTACCTTGCCTTCAACAGAATGATTAGTCCATTCCTGACACAAAGGACAAAGAGCAAGTTTGTATTTGCAGGACCATCAAAATCAGCAGAAACTCTTTTCAAGTATGTTATGCTTCTGCAATTCCTCTTATGTTTGGTGCTTGATCATTAATGATTCTTGGATGCTTCATTAATAATGGGGTTTCTAATTCCTTTCATTGCCTGATTATTTTTTATAGTCTAGTGTTTGTGGTTCCTACTTTTCCTTTTTTGCTTTAGTCCTTTTATTACTAAATTATTATTACGTTCCTCTGTTTCTTTGCCTGTGAATTGCCTTATAATAAATGGGGCAAAATTGCGCCCCATCAGCTCTGTCAATACCTTGCACCAAGCTTCTCATTGTTTACGTTTCTCAAGTTTCTTAACATTTATGTGATCAAAAAGTTAGGAATGAAACGGAACATATAATATATGTAATGAAAAACTTGAAAAATGCAAAGGAAAACTTGGTGCGATGGATTGATGGACCCGAAGCACGGAAGTCTGACTCTATCTCCCCCATCTCCTGCCATTAATAATATGAGTTTTTAATTACAATAATTATACAGATACATAGCTCCTGAGCAAGTACCAGTTCAGTATGGCGGATTGAGCAGAGAGGGTGAGCAGGAATTTACAACAGCTGACCCTGTTACTGAGGTTCTCGTGAAGCCAGCAAGCAAATACGCTGTTGAAATCCCTGTTACCGAGGTAAAAATACTTGTCTCCAAACTTCAATTGTACGTACCATTGTCTTTGTTAATTATTGATTAAACATTGAATCGTCTCTCAAATACCTGTGTTTGATTTTGCAGACGAGTGTTCTTGTTTGGGAACTCCGAGTTTTGGGCTGGGATATCAACTACGGAGCTGAATTCGTGCCTAGCACTGAGGGCAGCTACACTGTGATTGTGTCTAAGAGTAGGAAGGTCTCGCCAACTGATGAACCGATTATCTGCGACACGTTTAAAGTTGGTGAACCAGGCAAGGTGGTGCTCTCCATTGATAACCTATCCTCTAAGAAGAAGAAGCTCCTATACAGGTCCAAGACCAAATCCTCCTCTGATTAAATCAATCAATGAAGGCCATTGCATTGCACAATAAGCAAAGGGGTTCTTTTATTTGTTGGAATTTAATTTCATAAAATTTTAAACTTTGGGGGATTTCCTTTATATTATTTGTTGTATTAGTTTTTTGGGATTTTGGTTTTGTTGGATACCATGGGTGGTGGAGATTGGAGAAAGGACATTGTGTGTTGAATCTGGACAGAAACTTTGTTATTATTCTTGAATGTTGGTACTCTTGTATGTAAAATTTGTGTAAATTTGATGGTGTATTTAATATATATGTTCTTTATTTATTGGTGGGTGTTTATAATTAATTCTTTTTTTTTTTTGTTTTACAATTATTAGTAAATTTTCTATTTTGTTCAAGACTTATTTCAGGTCAATATGATTATGATAGATTTTGTTGATTGGTTGTCAAGAAAAGGAATTCTTAAATTAATTGATTTTAGATTCTTGCAAATTTATATTATTGTTGACAATTAGGATTCCGTGTAAAATGAGGCAATTGCAAACTGAAGAATTGAGATAAAGCTTTGATTTGTCATTCTGAAAAAAGTAAAGGACACTGGATCCGTAGAATATGTTTGGATTTTATAATAGAATATAATCAAACGGAATTGGATGGAACAGAGAGTGATATATTATAGCCGAAAAAACATGTGAGATTTATAAGGTAATATTTTGTTTCATAAATAAAAAGTAATGCAATGGAATATAAAAAAAAAAAAAAAAAAGATTTTAAAGACAATTTCATCCCAATTAGATTTTAAAAGTAAAAAAATATATATTTAAATCTTATTTTTTCAATGGATAAATTTGTTTTTACAGTAATGTTATTTTTTGGTTCAATGTCATTTTTTGTTACACTTCCACTTCATCTATTCACTACAAGAAAACTGATCTTTAACGTCCCAATCTTTAGTGTCCAAATTTTTTTAGACGCTAATAAACCCTTTAGCGTCGAATTTTAATTTTGATGCTAAAAGGTAAACCTTTCGCGTCGTATAACTCTTTCGACGCTAAAGGTCTACCCTTCAGTGGCGCAATTAGATTCGATGCTAAAAGATTGCACCTTTAGCGTCGAAATTAAAATTCAACGTTAAAGGATAATTTCGACTCTAAATATAAAAAATTTAAATATAATTTTAGAAGGCGGGAGTTTTTTTTTTAAATATTAAAAAAATAAAAAATAATATTGTTAAGCGTCGAAAAATTTAATTCGACGCTAAATCATAAACCTTTAGCGTCGAATTTTAATTTCGACGCTAAAAGGTAAATTTAAAATTTTCAATTTCCCATAAATTCATTTGCTCTTTCATCTCTCCCATTATCACTTTCTCTCATACTCTTATTTCGTCTCTAATTTTTTTTTTCCTTTAAGAGTTTTGTTTCATTTTTTCTATTTTATATTAACATCCAATTTTTTTTTAGGGTAATATGAAGATGAAGAAATGGTGGAAATGAAGACGGTGAAAAAAATGAAAGTGAATATGAAGGATATGGAAGTGAAAATGAAGAAATTATATAGAAAATTATAGTTTATCATTTTATGTTTTTTTGTTTTGATAAATTTTGTAATTTTATTTTTATATCAACAAAGATATCCATGTTATAATTTTTTTTATAATAAATTTGTAATGATGTTTTTTATGTTTTCTAAAAAATTAATTAATTTTGTAATGAAATTTAGTTTGAAATTAATTTATAATGTCAATTTTAATTATAATTACTTTTAAAAACTAATTATAACGAATATTTTATTTTATTTTTACTATTTTGACATTTAGCGTCGAAACATTTCGTCGCTAAATGTCTTCTACGTTTTGACGAGAAAGCTTGGTCGATAAAGGTATTCAGCGTCAAAAACCGATTTCGATGCTCGAAAATGATTTTCGACGCTATAGATAAGTACTTTAGTGACAAAATATTTCATCGCTCAAGATATAATTTTAACGTCGAAATTGATTTTTGACGCTAAATACCTTTCTTGACCAAGCTTTCGCGTCAAAATTTTATTTCGACGTAGAAGACTTTTAACGTTGAAATTTTGACTTTTAGTGACGAAATTTTTCGACGCTAAAAATCTCTTCTCTTGTAGTGATTTCCACTCATTTCTATCTATTTTTATCAATCCAAACAATGAATTTTAAATATTTTAAATCTTATTCTATTACATTTCATCTCCTCTCATCAATCCAAATATAACTTTAACGTTTGGGGAAATGAACGTAAGGTCTCCTAATATTTAAATATTAAAATAAATAAAATCTATTAAAAAATAAGGGATTGGATATATTTTTTACAATATTAGGAAAATTTTTGTCTATTTTCTTACTCCATGTGTCGTTTTCCCTTATATAAATGAACTTGAATTGAAATATGGTTGGTTTCATATTTGATTAATCTTTATCATTAAAGCAGGACATTTGCAGACATTTTTTTTGGGTAAAGACGTTTATTTTGAAATCTAAAAGGAATATACAGCTCACAGTATAAGATTTGTTAACTTTATTCTTCTTTATGCATGTACACAATTTCAACATCATTTTTTTTTCAAAGTTGGTGGTAGAATTCGCTTTCTTTTCATTATCTGTTATGATAGAATTTTGAAAATTTTGCGTCCTGTTTTTAACTTATCGGTTATCTTATCTATGCATAATGTTTTTCTATTAGAAATTTATCAAAAATTATGGTATTATAATTTAGATTGAAGAGAAAATCAAAATTTTGATAGAACACCGCATGCTCTTTTCCGAATCGAATAATGTAAAAAGATAGTGACTTATGTATAGGTAATTATGTAGGTGATAAATACTAAAAAGTGTACATTTAATAAAGAGAAAGTAATCATTTGTACACTTATAATTTCATTAATCCCCTTAATTTAACACATTTTTGAAATAATAATTAAATTTAAATTTATATATTTTTATTGTGATTTTTATTTCTTATGTAAGTGAAATAATAATTTGGATATATAACTAGAAAAATGGATGTGATATTGGGAATTTGGAGGCCAGAAATTTAAAAGAGCGTTCTAACAGTGTACAATTTCGGAAATTCCAACCTTGCGCAATTTTCGTATTTTGGCCATAACCTCTTACTCTGATATCGGATTGGGGCAATTCTAGTTCCAGATGAAAGAATACTCAAATATCTACAATTTTACTTGTTACAAGATTTTTCTAGTTTTGAGGTTTTCAAGGCCAAAATTGATGAAAAATTCAAAGTGTGTTATATGTAATTCTTAAAGACAAAAAGAAAAAGAAAAAAAAAACAATATATGGTGGAGAGTTTCCATCCACCTTTCGGTGGGCGGTCCTCTCTACATTCAAATGTCTTCAACAATTGCAAATGCAATTGTTGAAAATGCAGAGGCACTCTTTTCCTCAGTCCGGGATTTCATCGTTTTTTCTCTGAAAATTTGTGGTGTTCCAACTCTTGTGTGTTTTATTTTTCAAGTTTTATTGTAATTTTTTCTTTCAGTAATAAAATTATATGTGTTTTTATTCAAAGTATGAGTAGTTAATTCCATCCTGTTGGGGTAAAGGGCGAAGCTATTAGTATGAGAATATAGATTAATCTTACTTATATTATAATATATGAATTGTAATCTAAAGACTAATATTAATCCATAATCATTGACAAACTTTATTACTGCCTATATGATTGTTTTTTTAAATTTAGTATAATTGAGTACCTAACTGGATTTGTTATAGACAAATGTTATCATCGCCTTTATGACTGATTTTATATATTTTGACATAATTAATTCCTGAAGTAAATTAACTGGGTAATAATGACAATTTATATATTATAAGAAGTAACAGTTCTCTAAATTTGAAATATCAAGAGTGGATCCCTTAGCTCCAGCATTTTATTTTATTATTGCAGTCCAATTTAAAATTATCTATCACTTCAAACAATTCAGTCCTTTTATTTTCACTCAAAATATTATTTTATTTTACTAAATCTATTCCTTGTGGATCGATCCAGACTTACATAGTTATTTTATTACTTCGACACTCTTATACTTGAGAGAAAAGAATCACTATGTGAGTGTGTCAAGTTTTTTACGCCGTTGCCGGAGAATATAATTTAGTAGATAGAATAATAATTTAACATCCTTGTATTTTTTCTTTTCTTTTTATTTATTTATTTTATATTTTCTGCATCTCACTTTTTTTTTCATTCTTTGCATTTGTGTAGATCCAAAATATCCTGATTGATCCTAAATGAATCCCAAACTCAGACATCCCACATATAAACAAATCTTGTACTTAAATCTTCAAGGTTACAGGAGATAGAAAACTCAATTAAAATGGAGCTTACATGTTGCCAAAGAATTTCTTGGATCATCCACATCTAGAGATTCTTCCATAATTTTTTTGTGAGAAGCTAATTCGAGAAATTGAGACAAATGAACAAGAAATTCAATTAAGATATGAATTGACAAGAATCAGAGGACGTTTTTAGATCTAATCACTACATTTTTCCCGCTTGTTTATTATTTCTTCTTTTTGTAAGTATTGTATTTGCATATTTAAATTTTAGCATATAGTCTGTATTTAGGTTGTATGAGACATTGGTCTCGATCATCTAGCGGTAGATTAAATATAGAGTCTCCATCACCTGCACCGTAAGTTAAAATAACTGATAACCAAAATGAAAAACCACCTAACCAAGATGAAAATCTAATTGATCAGGTAGAACGTGAGTCTCAGTATGATGATCTTAATCATCCTAGGACACTCAGAGAATTCATGAATCCCACTAGGACAGAATCACCATCTTCAATTGCTTTTCCCTCCAGATGCATCACATTTTAATTTTAAACCAGGTGTTATCCAACTTTCACTCACATTTCAAGGTTTAGAATAAGAAAATCTTTATCAGCACTTAAGGGAATTCGAAGAGGTATGTAATACTTGCACAAACCAAAATTACAGCATTAATATATTTCAACTCAAGTTTTTTCCTTTTCTTTAAATGATAAAGCTAAAATTTGGGTGCAAAACCTTAGGTCAGGATCCAGCAGAACATGAGATGATTTGCAAGAGTAATTTCTGAAAAAATTCTTTCCCCTAACAGGACAAACTCCTTTAAGAGGAGAATCACAACTTTAACACAATAGTCGGGGGAAACACTTTACCAATATTGAGAGAAATTTAAAAAAATGTTAAATTTTTGTCCACATCATTGGTTTGAAACATGGAGGCTGGTTTCCTACTTCTACGAGGCTTTAACACCCCAAATTAGACAAGTAGTGGAAATAATACGTAATGGTGAGTTTTGGGACAAAAGTCTCGAAGATGCACTAGATTACCTAGAACATATAACAAAGAATGCACAATACTGGGACACAATTGGCATTTATGAGTCGTCTGTAAAACCACAATCATCTGATAAAGGCATGTTTAATCTTAGGAAAGACCATGACCTTTATGCTAAATATGCATCTCTAACTAAAAAATTTGAGGCATTAGAAATGATGAAGAGTGATAATGCCAAGTAAATTCAAGACATGTAAAATCTGTAATTCAAATGAACATGTCACATAAGTTTGCCCAACCTTGCCAACCCTGCAAGAATGTCTCCATGACCAAGTCAGTTCCATAAACACCTTCAGGAGACCAAATCCAAACCCATACTCCAAAACCTACAATTCTGGTTGGAGAGACCATCCAAACTTCAATTGGAGGAATGGTAACCAAGCACAACCATCACAACAATCTCCCCAGGTACACCGAAATTTCCAAAATTCTCAGAACTATGCACCATATATCCCACCACCTAAGAAAACCCTGGAGGATACTTTGCATGTATTCATTGAGAAACAGGAAGCCATCAATAACCAAAATGTGCAAACATTGATTGATCTAAAAGATACTTTTTCCAAAATCACATATGCATTGACCATTCATGAGAAATGAAAGTTTCATACACAACCACAGCCAAATCCCAAGAGTCATCAAAACCCTCACGAGGGTAGTTCTGATAGTCAACACATAGACCAAATCAAATATGTTATTACTCTTCACAGTGGTAAAGTCATCGAAAGACCCATTCTTGAACCTTGTGAAGATTAAGCTTCTGAGGGTAAGGAATGGGTTGATGAACCATTACCTATTGTTGATGATAACGATTTGTCACATGCACCTCTATTTCCTTAAGCATTGAAAATCAAGAAATTGAACCATTCCACAAAGATATATGAAATATTCAAACATGTGAAGGTCAATATTCCTTTGTTAGATGTCATCCAACATATACCATATTATATCAAATTTCTGAAAGACTTGTGCACTATTAAAATAAAACATCGGGTAAGAAAGAAATATTTTCTTGCTGAACAGGTAAGTTTCATTCTCTCAACCAATAATGCATTGAAATACGAAGACCCTGGTTGTCTAACTATTTCATGTATTATTGGAAATCATAAAATTGAATATGCATTGCTTGACCTTGGAACTAGTGTAAATTTGCTTACATTTTTGGTTTACCAATAACTTAATATTGGCGAGTTAAAACTAACTTTAACTACTCTTTTACTTGCTGATAGATCAGTCAATGTACCGAAAGGAATTGTAGAAGACGTGTTATTACAAATTGATAAATTCATATATCCTTTGGATTTTATTTTCTTAGAAACACAACCTGTAGCAGATAGTTATAAGACAATTCTTGTAATACTTGGTTGTCCATTTTTAGCAACAGCTAATGCTTTAATTAATTATTGGAATGAAATCATGAATTTATCCTTTTGTAATATGGCGTTGGAGCTTAATGTTTTTAACATGTGCAAACAATCATACGATGAGGACAGTGAAAACAAGAACATGAAATTAATTAAACCAATTTTTGAAGAACATATTCAGGGGAGTTTATCTGACCCTATGAAAATTTGTACAACTAATTTTCTTGAATAAAGTACACGATTAGATTCAGATATTTCTAATGATTTTTCTTTACTTGATTCTACACAGGTACTAGAAGACTATGAAGAGAAATAAAATTTTGAGGAACTAGGAACACTGGAAGAAGAAAAACATAAAGAAGCACCTAAATTGGAATTAAAGACTTTGCCAGAAGGATTGAAGTATGCATTTCTTGGAGATGAATAAACTTACCATGTGGTAATTTCTTCCTCCTTCACAAATGATCAAGAATGTAAGTTTTTAAAAGTGTTGAGAGAATATAATCTGGCAATTGGATGAACTTTAAAAGATATAAAATGTATTAATCCTTTGATCTGTACACATATAATACATTTAGAAGATAATTCCAGGATATATCGTCAACCCCAAAGAAGATTAAACCCTCACATAAAAGAAATGGTAAAAGTAGAAGTCCTTAAACTTCTTGATGTAGGCATTACCTACCATATCTCCAATAGTAAGTGGGTAAGTTCTACACAAATTGTGCCAAAAAAATTTGGAATAACTATCGTAAAAAATGATAAGGGAGAATAAATTCGAACTCGAATCCCATCTAGTTAGCATATGTGCATTGATTATAGAAAACTAAATAACGTCACTAGAAAAATCATTTTCCTTTACCATTTCTTGACCAAATTTTGGAAAGAGTAGCACGACATCTCTACTACTGTTTTCTTGATGGTTACTCAGGTTACTATCAAGTTTCCATTGCTTTAAAAGACTAGGAAAAGACCACATTCACATGTCCCTTTGGAACATTTGCATTTAGGAAAATACCATTTGGACTTTGTAATGCACCAACAACATTCCAACGATACATGTTAAGCATATTTAGTGACATGATTGAACATTGTTTAGAGGTTTTTATGGATGATATAATTAATTTTGGGAACTCATTTGATAATTGCTTGAATAATTTGGAAAATATTTTGAAAATATATGAAGAAAAAGTACTTGTATTAAACTGAGAAAAATACCATTTCATGACTGATTCAAGAATTATTTTGGGTCACGTTGTGTCATCTAAAGGTGTTGAGGTTGACAAGGCAAAATAAAGGTGATCTCTAAATTGCCACCACCAAAAACAGTCAGGGAAATCCGTTTTTTCTTATGACATGCATGATTTTATAGAAGGTTCATTAAAACCTTTAGTACCATATCCAGATCATTGTATAACCTCCTATTAAAAGATGCAACATTTGAATGGACATAAAATGTCAAAAATCATTTGAAAAGATTATAAGTCTTTTAACTTTTGTGCCTATCATGCAATCCCTTGACTGATCTTTGCTTTTTGCTAATGTGTGATGCAGGTGATTATCCAGTTGGCGCTGTATTAGGACAGAGAAAGTAAGGTAAGCCATATGTAATTTATTACGCAAAAGAACTTTAAATAGTGTACAAATGAATTACATTACCACAGAAAAAGAATTAATTCCTGTAATATTTGCATAGGACACATTTCGATCATATTTAATTGGTTCATCAACCGTTGTTTATTTTGACCATGCTGCTGTTAGATCTTTGATGTTTAAAAAGGATGCAAAGCCAAGATTACTACATTGGATTTTGTTGCTGCAAGAATTCAATCTCACAATCAATGACAATAAAGGAACAGAGAATGTAGTTGCAGTTCATTTATCGAGACTCATAAATGAGTCATCAATTGACACAACTCCTATCAATGACTATTTTCTTAGTGATTTTTTATTTTCTGTAAATACAATGCCTTGTTATGCCAATATTGTCAATTTTCTTGCAATAAGAAAAATACATCAAGGCTGAAGCCATCAAGACAAGAATAAATTTTTGACCGAAGTCAAAAGATTCTACTAGGATGATCCATATCTGTTTAATTATTGCCATGATCAGATTTTTCGAGATATATACAGGACAATGAGATAAGTAATGTTATTCAGTTTTGTCATTCAGAAGCATGTGGTGGTCAATCCTCGTCTAAAAAATAGCTGTAAAAATCTTACAGTGTGGATTTTATTGGCCTACCTTATTTAAAGATACACATGCTTTCTGCAAACCTTGTGAATATTATTAAAGTTGGGATCCAGTTCAAAAAGAAACATGATGTCTTTAAATCTCATCATTGTCATTGAAATCTTTGATTGTTAGGGAATAGATTTCATGGGTCCATTTCCACCGTCATTTGGATTTTTATATATTTTATTTGTAGTCGATTACGTCTCAAAATGGGTTAAAGCGCCTTTTTGTCGAAACAATGATCACAAAATTATGATTAAATTTTTAAGAGAAAATATTTTAAGTCGATTTGAAATCCCTCGGGCCATTATAAGTGATAAAGGTAAACACTTTTATAACAAGCCTTTTGAGTTTTTAATGAAAAAGTATGAAATTACACATAAAGTTTCTACCTCCTATCACCCTCTAACAAATGGTGAAGTTGAACTAGCAAATAGGGAAATCAAATAAATTTTGGAAAAAACGGTTAATCCAAATCGCAAAGTTTGGTCTCTTCGACTGACTGATGCACTTTGGGCATATCGAACAGCTTTCAAAACGTCTTTGGGAATGTCTCCATATCGTCTAGTTTATGGAAAACCTTGTCATCTGCTTGTAGAACTTGAGCATAAGGCATATTGGGCTATTAAAGTATTCAACTCAAACCTTGAAAATGCCAGTCATGAACGTAAACTGCAATTAAATGAAATTGAAGAGTTAAAGAATGATTCATATGAGAATGCTAAAATTCTTAAAGCTAAAACTAAGGCCTTTCATAATAGTCGAATTTCATGAAAAATATTTGAAATTGGTCAAAAAATTTTGCTTTATAATTCATGTCTTCATTTATTTCCTAGAAAATTGAAATCCAAATGGAGTGGCTCATTTATTATTAAACACGTTTACCCATATGGACCTATTGATATTGAGAGTCATAGGGATGGTGATGTATTTAAAGTAAATAAATAACGTCTTAAACCATTTTTAGAGTGTTCAAATTTTCAAGAATATTTTTCCTTTTCAAACCCAGTGTACCGTGATTGATATATTTTAAATTGTTATTTTCTTTTATTTTCTTTTGTATTTGTCTAATTTCCATTTTTCTTATGTTTTGCAATATTTTTTTTTTTTTTTTCAGAGTCTTGCACCCTGATTAAATAGCGGATAACGGTACTCCGTGACTCTAAGTCGATTTTTTTCCATTTCCTAAAATCACTGTTACCATACAATCAAGGCATGGAAGAAACTATCGTAAAACTCTACAATCATTTTTCTTCTCTCCCCCAAAATGCTCTGATGAAAATTTACAAAGTATGTACCGAAAGAATGATGATTCTTATGATTAATGATATTCCTAGTGATATTTATTGGGTAATTGAAGCAAGAGTTTTCTTGATAGGTGAGTCATCTGACTTCTTCATTTCTTATATGCCTGGTTTAGGGAAAAACACCTATGCTAAGAAACAAAGAGCTAAACAGTTAAGTGTTTATTACAATGTGAATGCTGGACGTGCAACACTCGTTGTCGTTCTTTAGGAATGGAATCTGACAATCGCGGGGACAAAATTCAATTCATTAGAGATGGCTTGAGTAAAGAGTTTTTAGAAGATATATCATTGACTTTTGGACGCATCCGAGTAGACATGTTCATCAAGTGATTCACAACTTGCATATATAATTTCAAAAAGAAAGACAACAATACACTATCAGGAATCTGATTTTAAAAGACCTTGTTTGCCAATTTGTAATAAAATTAGATGGGAAGCATATCCCTGATCCATAGAGGGCGTTCAAGCCATTACTGGTCATAAAACCAGAGGAAGATGTGAGCCACAATCACAACTACCAATACATATTATTTCAAATTATTACTTTGATTTCCTTTACTTTAGATTAATATTTTGATTTACTTTAATATACTGTTTTGATTTCCTTAACTTTAATTTTATCGACAATATCTAAATTTTTTTATTTTCACGATCTATTTTACTGTTCATCTTACAATTATCATTTTGCAAATACTAGTGCCTTTATTACTCACCCATTTTCAGGATCTATAAATACAGCTCGTCATTTCCCTATTCGACACATCCAAATAAGAGAGAGAGCAAAAATAGAGAAAACTTCAAGACGACGAGTCACTAATATATGTGTATTTTGTGGATCTAGATCAGGAACTAAACCAGAATTTATCAAGGCTGTAAAAGAATTGGGTAGAGTTATGGCGGAAAGAAACATGCATTTAGTATATGGCGGTGACAATCTTGGATTGATGGGATGTGTTTCAAAAGCCGTGCAAGAAGAAGACAATCAAGTTTTAGGAATCATCACAAAAACGTTTGCAGACGGAAACCTTATCGGAAAATAAAATGGAGAAGAATACATTGTCTCAGGTATGTCTGAAATACTTATTGAAATGATTAATCATGTTGACACTTTTATTGCTTTACTAGGTGGGCTAGGCACATTGAAAGAAATATTCACAGTTACGTCATGGGAAAATTTGAACATTCACCGAAAACCCATTGAACTACTCAATATAGATCATTTTTAAATTTTCTTTTAGTATTTATTAAGGATGCTAAAAGACTTGGGTTCATTTCGAAACCGGCAAAAAGATATTGTTCTTATTGCAGGAAAAACTTTTGAATTAATCGACCAACTGTTAGCCTATGAACCAAAAATCGACCAATTTCTTTCCAAGTTGGACTGGTCAGATAACGATCATGGCAAGAAGTGTAGAGTGAACTCGAATCTTAATCTGCAACCATTTTTTTTTATATATAATAGTTTTGTTGATTCAATTATCTTTTCCACACTAACAAGTGATGTATTCTAAACTCCACTTCTTCTTATTCAGACATTGGGGACAATATCTCAATTTGGTTAGGGGGAATGGATAGTTGACTAGATAGTTTTCGATTTTTGTGTTTTTCTTTTTGTAATTTTTTTTTTATTTTTTGTATTGTTATTTTAAAAATAAAATTTATTTTAATGTTGTTTTTATTTCCTTGTTGTTTTGTATGTTAAAAAAACTACACACAAACCAATAACAAAAAAAATTATTTTTATGTTGTTTTTGTTTTGTTGTTGTTTTGTATGTAAAAAAAACTACACACAAAACAATAATAAATTTTTGACTAACCAAGTAGAATTGTTATTCTGAGATGGCTGTGTAAGGAGTTTTCGCTCCTGAGACGCATCTCAATATGTTTCGTAACAAGTTATTTTTTGTTTCTTTCTTTTTGAATCATTTAAATTTATGAATTCTCCATAATATTGATTAAAGTTGATCTTCATATGCTCATTTGACAGATATTATCAATATACACGGTAACATATGATCTGTTGGAGTTTGTGCTTGGAGCGTCAATCCGAATAATGTATTGTACATTATATTTTATTATTTATTAATAAAATAACTATATTTTCATTTCAACTATGTTAATGGTAATTTATGTCATAATGCATATTAAATTGATATATAAATATATTAAGAATGACATCGACCTTTGAATAGTCATGTAGTAATACTGGATACTGGGTGGTCCGATATTGTGATAGTATTACTATTATAAACTATTCTTAAAATAAAAATTCTTAGTCGATTTTTGAATACGATCGAATTCCTATAACCTAGAAGACTAGTACATGTCGTATATTCGAATTGGAGTTTCAAGGGTTTAACCTAATGTATCATTAGCAAAGGAAGCATGTATAGACATGTGGGTATTCGTTGGAGCGAATACTGAATGACTGATTGGTGATTCCTATTAGTTGGAAGTACACACCACCGCTAATAGAAATCTCCTCGAGTCGAGTAGAATATGTGATCATTTGACTATTGGATAACATTGATTTTGTGTGCGATCCTCAACACTTTGATGCCATATATGTCAAAGACCTTTCATGATCTGACCACTAGATCTTCATTGGGAGTGGACCGATGCACTCGTTAATCAAGTGCGTATCAAGATAGGATTTGTTGGCCCTTATGTGTTCCATAAGAGGTTTATGTATCCAAGTGAGTAAGTCACAATTCTTAAGACTTTGGCCAAAGCCGATCACCTAGGGTGGATCGCATGCATTGGAAATAGTGTTCTGATTAGTTGTA
Source organism: Zanthoxylum bungeanum (assembly GCA_019454045.1). NCBI lineage: Eukaryota > Viridiplantae > Streptophyta > Magnoliopsida > Sapindales > Rutaceae > Zanthoxylum > Zanthoxylum bungeanum. The sequence goes on from SKCR01048431.1 coordinate 21,330, forward strand.
AAGAATCATCGACATGTCGACATTATGAGATGTGCGCCTCGGAAACTTGATGGTGTAATCTATGTTTCCTAGGTACAACTTGGATAGCTTACGACGGAGGGATTGTTAAACATATGTGATGACCTCGACTGGTATAGTTCAAAAAGGTCGTTTGTGTTCTTCGCGAATTCAGAGGTGGCCGAATTGCGTACATATGAGCTAGGCTTATATGATGAATGTGTCTAGACTTAGAGATTCCCACAATATGAAGTGTACTCGTTGAGCACTTGGGTAGCCGATAATGTTTGATAATAAATAATATTTGATATTATAATTATCAATTAAAATAATTAAGTGTTATTGGATAACATTAATTATTTACTTTGACCCAATTAGGTTAATTGGATTAATCTAAAATTACACAAGGGCTTTGCTGTAATTTCATAAATATTTCTACCATTGGAGGATATTTTGGTAATTAAAAAATATATAATAATAGGTATATTTGGCTTGATTTAATTGGATTAAATGAAAGTGGTAGAAAATAAACTAATCGAATTGGTTAAACTTTGTCTAGATTTAATTGGATTAAATCAAAATGGTCGACAATGAACTAATCAATTGATTAAACTTTGTCTAGATTTTATTGGATTAAATCAAAGTGGTAGACAAATGTGATTAGTCACACCTAATTATGCATATTTTGATAAATTGGACTAAGCCCACAGAAAAGTTGATTAAAACTTTTATTAATTAAAAATTACATAAGCTTCACTATAAAAGGCTAGCTTGAGCAAGTTTTTAAGCAAGCAAGCATTAAGGTAAAATATTAGAGAAATTAGCCTAAATAAGTGTTTAGAGAAACTTTGGAAGTTCTCTACATTTTTCAACAAGAATAAGAAGATTAGATCTTTGGTTCAAGCTTACTAGGTAAGTTTGATCTTCTCTAATAAGCTATGTTTTTGTATTTGATACATAAAAATATAGCTTGAAGTTGAAATTAGGCTAATAAATTTGTGTATGGATGCTTTGGAAGCATAAATAAAATAAGCTCATAATTGGGCCAAATATGTCCATGTTGAACATTGAATATAAAATTAGAGATTGGAACTCTAGATGATAGCTTAGAGTTAATGGCTACCATTTTAAAATCATTTGACCACCTTTGAGTAACCTAAAATTTTTAATGAGTCACTTCATTGTGGGATTCTAATTTGGTTTGTGTTTTGGTTTGAAAATTTTACATGTAGGTATTTAGAATAAATTTATATTTTTATGAAAATAATTGATATTTTGAAAAACATGATTTTGTTCTATAACATGTGTTGATGTTGGTTTTGATATTAAAATTAAATTTTTGGTATTTGAAATTGTTTAGGGAAAGTTGGAAGTAATTAGGGTAAAAACTCTATTTCCATAAGCTCTTTGTTTCCAGAGAGCTGATGAAGGAAATAAGTAATTTAACAAGAAAAAAATGTGTGCTAGGCGCTACAGTGCGCGCGCTAAAACTTGTTTTCTTATATTTTTTGAGCTTCCGAACTTCGATTCAGCCCCAATTTTTTCTTATACACTCATAATGGAATATAGTATTCCATTAAATTATTCACAAATACACCTATGTTTGATATCCACAGGTTAGACCAATTTCTGCTGTGCGGGGGCACCGATTCGACCCTAGAGGTCCCACAACCGCCCCAATAGAATGGTATCAGCTCATGTCTTAACCACAAAACACATGTATTTGAATCTATACCTCTGTAATTTTAATTTAATTATGCATAATTCCAATTGGATATGCATTGTATGTTTTAAATTAAAATATTTATTTTGACCCAAACATGTTAATGACTTGATTATCATAAGCCTCCCATGATTATGTGATTATTTCTAAGTAATATTATTAATAATATTGGAGTATTATTGGATATTTCTTCTTATCAATACAGAGATGAATGAGTTCTTATTGCTTATGCCCAATACCATCATTATTGTGAGGGTATAAATGGTCGAAACGTAGGTCGCTCCGGTAAAACAATAGATGTAGTCTGATGAGTTGAAATAGTAACCCAATACCGTCATTATTGTGAGGGTGTACTTACAAAGCTCATTAGTGCACATTAACAAGTATACACCTAGAACACGTCTTAATCCAATACCGTCATTATTGTGAGGATAAGAAACGATTCAGGACCAAGCTTAGGAGTCACTTGGATGTGATTGACCTTTGACATCTACCTAATGAATTTATGAAAGACAAGACCATCATTATTATGAGGCTAAAGTAAATATCATGGGATCCACTTCTCGCTATGAAATTTGATTGCCAAATTTCTAATTTTCCGTTAAGAGAGATTAAAGAATTACTTAAAGTAGTGGGAGGACACTAATATATTTAAAATCCATAATCGTATTAGTGTTTTTATATTAAATGAAAATATTCTGCTAGTGTTTAATTATTGTCTTTTAGATGGCTGCCGCAAATCCATTAGCGTTCCTTTTGGATTCCAATAAATTGAATGGAGCCGAGAACTATTTTGAATGGGAAATGAACATCCACATTGTCTTGGAGTCAGAGAAGTTGAGCTATGTAACATTCAATCCATTGAGTATTGAAATCGATCATGATTCCACTCCCGAAGAGCGAGAGACTTTTGAAAAATAGAAGGATGATAATCTAAAGGTGAAATCCTAAGGGTGAAATCCTACATTTTAGGATCGATGGTTCCAGATTTTCTAAGACAGTACATAAATATACCTGATGCGTGGAGCATTATGAGAACACTCAGTGATTTATTCATGTTTTGAACATGATCGACCAGATCTGATATTTGGAACGACATGGCATTATGATCGGTGAACGACTAGGCCGAAATTTGATTCTATATTCTTTGTCTGCTATTTACACTGATTTTGTGTTAAACTTTCATATGCATTCGATGCAAGCCAGTTATGAAGAACTTCATAACATGTTACGCACGATGAAACATGATTTAAAGAAAGACAATCCCATTTTGTACCTCCATGGTGGAACAAGCTCTTAAAAAGCTTCTAGAAAGTCGAAGAAAATCAAAATAGGAAAGAAGAAGATATCAAGAGAGACTCCAAGAAGTACAAAGCTACAAGACCAGATGTAGCTCGTGAAACAGGTCTACACTGCGAGAAGTCTAGACACTGGAAGGAATATTGTCCAGAGTTGAAAGGAAAGGCAGGACCCTCAGGTACGCTTTATATTTTTTCTATTATAGACATCTCATTATCCTTAGATGCAAATAGGGGATGGGTGTTAGACACTTGTAGTCCAACTCATATTTGCAACTCTATGTAGGTCATGGGGGTTAAAAGAAGTTTGAACAAAGAGGAGATCCAACTTAGATTTGGAAATGGTGAGATATTGGAGATCAAGGCCATATGAATGGTTGTTCTAGATCTCCATAATAGATGTAAATTATTTTTAAATGACTGTTATTATATACCATCTCTTATCAGACAAATAATATCGTTACCAATATTAGATAAAAATGATATAAATCAACATTAAAATATAGTGTTTTATATTTATATGATAAAGACAACTATTTGATTTGTGAATGTTCTTTATCTAACGGTCATTATATTTTGGAAACATATCGAGATGTCTTTAACATAGAGGAAAATATAGATAAAAGATCTGAATTAAGTAATACTGAATTATGGCATATGATATTGGGCCACATAGATGTTAGACACCTATCAAAATTAGTTAAGGATAGTTTGATTGAAGATCTTACCTTAGATCCTTATCCAATTTGTGAGTCATGTATCTAAGGGAAAATGATAAAAGCTCTATTTCTTGGTGTTGGGCATCATCATGATGATTTATTGGAGCTAGTACACATTGATTTATGTGGTTTACTAAATCATGCCGCTCATGATGGTTCAACATATTTTGTGACTTTCACTAATGATAACTCAAGATATGATTATGTCTATTTGATGACACATAAATCAAAAATATTTGAAAAGTTTAAAATATTCTGAAACGAGGTAGAAAAATAAACCGGGAAATTCATCAAGTGCCTTCGATCAGATTGAGATAGTGAATTCATGAGCGACAGATTTAGAAGTTATTTAAGGGAGAATGAGATTCTCATCGAATATAGCGCACCAGAAACTCCTCAACACAATGGTGTGTCTCAGTAGAGAAATCATACTTTATTGAATATGGTACGATATATGATGAGCTATACAGATCTTCCATATTATCTTTGGGGTTATGCTTTATTTACTACTGACCACATACTTAATAGAGTTCCATCGAAAGCTATTTCTACGACCCCATATTAGATATGGTTTGGTAGAAATCCAAGTCTTAGATATTTAAAGATTTGGGGTTGTTCTGCATACGTCAGAGTTACGCAGCAGGATAAACTAGCACACATATGGTATAAATATATGATTGTTGGATATCCTGAAAATTCTTTGGAATATCAATTCTATGATTCTGAGCAATGAAATGTATTTGTTGCTCGTTTTGCCACTTTTCTTGAAAATTAATTTTTGAGAAAAAGTGGGAATTGTGGAAAGATTGAACTCGATGAGATTGATCCCAACATCAAGGAACCTGAGATTCAACTAGATGAAGGATCTACAACACAGGTTCTACGTAAGTCAATTAGAATATCAAGGCCTCATGAGAGACTATTTTTAACGTTTGATGCGAGACTTGATGTTCTCCTCTTGGAGGAAACAGATTTGACTACATATAAAGAGACGATATTGGATATCGATTTGGGAAAATGATAGGAATACATGACATCCGAAATGGATTCTATGCATGACAATCAAGTCTGTGACTTGGTTGAACTTCGAGAATGAGTTAAACCTATTAGTTGTAAATGAGTTTATAAAATGAAGTGAGGCGATGGAAATATGGAAACCTTTAAGGCCCGACTGGTAGCGAAAGGTTACACTCAACGTCCTGAGATTGACTATGAGGAAACTTTCTCGCTAGTAGCCATGTTAAAATCCATTAGGATTCTTTTAGCCATTGCTGCATATAACGATTATGAGCTATGGCAGATGGATGTGAAAATCACGTTCCTAAATGGATTCCTCGAGGAGGATATATATATGGAACAACTAGAAGATTTTGTATCCAGTTAGACTTCAAAATTGGTTTGTAAGCTCAAGAAGTCTATTTATGGACTTAAATAGGAATCCCAAAATTGAAATTGTCATTTGATGAGTTAATTAGATTATCTGGATTCATCAAGAACGAGGAAGAACCGTATGTATATAAGAAAGTTAGTGGGAGCATAATAGTATTTCTCGTATTGTATGTAGACGATATCCTTATCATTGAATGATATAAGATTGATGCAAAATGTGAAAGGCTAGCTTTGCAAGAACTTCTCCATGAAAGACATGGGTGAAGCTTCCTATATACTGGGCATAAGGATCTATAAGGATAAAGTAAGGAAGCTTATAAGGTTGTCGCAATCCACGTACATTGATAAAATGTTAGAAAGGTACAGTTTTACTAACTACAAGGCAATAAATATACATTTTCTATATGACATACATTTTTCGAAGAAAATGACACCTCAAGAGAGAGTTAGAATGTCTAACTTTCCATATGCTTTTTGTATTGGATGCATTATGTATGCCATATTTTGTACAAGACCTGATATCAATTTCGGCGTTAGTGTTACTAGCCGATATCAATATGATCCGGGTAAAGATCATTGGACAACCGTTAAACATATCGTGAAATATCTTAAGGGTACTAAGGATAAGTTTCTAATTTACGGAGAAAATGAGCAACAAGTTAAAGGTTATACAGACTCGACTTCCAGGGAGATCCAGATGATAGAAAGTCTATATCTGAGTATATATTTACCTTTAATGGCGGTGAAATTAGTTGACGATGTTCAAAATAAGGCTCTACAGCTGATTCCACCACTGAGGCGGAATTTATAGCGGCTTCGAAAGATGCTAAAGAAGTTTTTTATATTAGAAATTTTATCATAGAACTTGGAATTGTGCCTAGTATTGTAGATCATATCCCACTGTTTGTGATAATAACCTAGCTCTTGCCCAGGCTAATGAGCCAAGAGCGCATTCCAAGTCTAAACACATGGAAATGAAATATTACGTGATTAGAGAGATTATTGAACAAAAAGACATATTGGTCTTGAAGGTTCAAGGACAAGACAACATAGCAGACCCACTTACTAAGGCATTACCTCCTAAGTTATTCGATAAACATTTAGATGAGTGTTACGAGATTATCATACCGTAAGTATACGGTGTCAAGTTTTAGTAAAAGATAAGTAAAGAGTGTCGAACCCACATGGAATGTAATCAAATTCTCACTAAGTACTATAATTGGTAAACCTAACTTTATTTAGAAAGTAATTTAAACTAAACTAAATTAAATTAAAATTAAAAACTAAAAAAACAAGAAATCTAAAAATTTAGTTGAGATAAACCAAGATAAGATAGATTCTAAAGTCTGATTTCACCTAGCTACCCCCTATGTATTTACTATGCAATCAATTATTATTCACGTTCTTAGTTTATAAGTCAAGAATCCTAAATTATTCTAACTCCCTCTCCCGAGTTCCGAGTGAAAATATTATTAATTATAGACTTCGATATCCCTATAAAAATCTAGTAATTAACAACGCATTACGTTCTGTGATTCTTTGTTAACGACTTCAAAAGGATTATAGGTTCTCCCAAACTCTACAAATCTCATAGGTTATATTCTCAAGATCCTATTCAAAATCCCTTCTCCCGAGTATCAGATTTTAAACATGCATCATCTTAATTTGTGGCCAACAAACTAAAAGCATTAAACATAAGAGAATATAAATAAATTGAATTAAAACTTAATAAAAATCAAATTGGCAAACAATAAATAGGTTCAAGCATAAGATACATCATCCTCTAGAATAATAGAGTTAGTTCATGACCAAAGATAAAACAATGAAAATAGGGGCAAGAACATAATAGACATCATTATAGTTTAAAGAAAGAAACTAGAAGATAAAACCCGAATTGAATCCATTTGTCTTCGGACGTCACTACCTTTGTCTCTATTTATCGTTCTTCAATCTTCCTCCTTAGATCTCTCTAAAATATGTGTTTAGAACTCATTAGTTGTGTCTTTTCTCCTTCTCAGGGATTTGGACGAGCTTCTATATTTATAGGGAAATTTTGGAGTCCTTGTGCTTGTAGAATATAACTTTATTAAGATTCTGGAAGTTTGTTGCAGCGTCGCGATGCCTGAATTGGCGTTGCGATGCCTGAATCTCGGCAATTTTATGTCTTGATGTTGTTGGGGCATCGCGACACTATAATGGGCGTCACGACATCAGCCTCTTTTTGAAGATGGGTCGTTTATGCGTATTTGGCCTTCCCATGTGCTTCCGGTGCATCCTTAAACTCCCACAACAAGTCTATTTGCTCTAAGATCCATGCTCTAATGCTTCTTAACAACAAAACATAAGACAAACTACAAAATACACTAAATGTACACGAAATCTAATAAAATAGTAAGCTAAGAATGCATGAATAAGTGGGTATAAACCACACTTATCAAGGAGATAGGACTTCAGTAGCATCTGAATTGGCACTTAACAAGTGGGAGTTTATTAAAGTTGGTGCTTGGAGCGCCAATCCGAATAATGTATTGTACATTAATTTTATTATTTATTAATATAATAACTACATTTTCATTTCAACCATGTTACTAGTAATTTATATCATATTGCATATTAGTTTTGTTGGACAATTATGACCCATATCATTACTATTTGTACAGATCATGGTGTTGTTGTACAAATTAACTATGTGACAAAGGAAATTGCCCTTTTATCATTTGTAATTGGATTTCCTAGATGTATAAATGATGAAAGGTCCATATGATTAGTTCCGGATTGAGATGATATGAGACAGTATCAATCCACGAAGATTTAATCATTAAATATCCCTAGTCAGAGTATTAACGAGATTGGACATCGATAATACGTAAAAGACTAGTATTACCCTTGTGCGTGTTGTGGGAGCATAACGATATAGTTCTCATATATTTGGGTATATGATACTCATGCAAGTGTAATAGGAGGTTGTGTTTACCGATGGTACGGAAACAGTTTCGGTCTGGATAGACCCCTCGGAATTCCATTGGTAGTATGACTTTGTGTCTATGGAAGTCCGAATCAGGGTAGATGTATTTGGTCTTAACCTGAGACTTGCACTGTTAATACTTGCGACAATCAATATACTTTGGTTTTGGTCATCCAGGGCTTTAACAGGTTATGTGTACACCTCTTCTGGGTATATTGAGAATCGTAGTGTATTGGGTGTGATGTCGAGACAGAAGTATCACTCCAGTCATAGTGAAGATGATGATCACGTAGGATACGGAACTGGTGCTCTTATGTACTGCAGTTATCGAGATATTATGACTAGGTCATGATTATCCGATTATAGAGACTAGTTACCAGAGATCCGATATGTGCTTTGTACGGGGCAGACACAATTCCAGCCCCAGGCCTTGCACGTGACATCTGATACTGGATCGTAATACGCAATACTACGTATACTACGCCTGATATAGATCACATATTCCTATAAGAATATTTCTGGAGAATTGGGTAGGCACGGTGCTTTGCTAGAAGCCAACCATGTCTTGTAAATCGGTAAAAACGTAGTACTAGGTACGTACGTGTTCGGATAGTCCGACGACCGAATTTACTGCCAACATATCCGGGGATCTCATGGGTCGCTTCCCGAAGATTCACCGATGACGTATGACTCGCACTTTATTAATCTGCGATTAATTATAAAAGAGAGAAAATTAATCTGGGATTAATTACAGAGATATTTTATATGGGATAAAATATTATTTAAACCTAGAGAATGATTAATTTGGAATTAATCGATAAAATAATATATTCGATATATTATACGAAATTGGATTTCGACGCGGAATTTAAAATTAGATTTTAATTCGGGCGAACGAATTAATTTAGAATTAATTCGCTAGCGACGTGAATAGTAATTTTACTAGGCACAATTATTTAAATAAATTTAATTTAATTAAGTCGCAACGGAAAATTCGTTAATTCGGAATTAGCAAACCCGAGCCTGGGAGTGTTTGCGGGCCCACTCGCATTTCGAATCGAGTGGGGCCCACAAGTCATATCATGCGTCACATCACTTGTCAACTTTAGTCACTTTGATTGATGGAAGTTGATGAGATATGATGCTTAAGTGTGAAACACTCTAAATTGATGTTTGAAAGACATTTACCATTTAATATTTTGGTATTTGACCTTTTCATTTAGTGTATTAGATACACAACTCAAAAACACAAAATCTCTCTCACTCTCTTCAACCTCTCAACCTTGGGCCATTTTCTTCTCAAAAATTTCTGTAATTGCCAATGCTAGCACATGAAGAGTCATCCAAGGTGATAGGGAAACAAACCCATGAGCATGGAATCACAACACAAAGCTTGGAGCTTGGAGATCCATCCATGTAGTTGACAAAAAATCACAAGGAACACAAAGACCACCTTTGCCGAGAGCTTCCAAGGAGGAGCCAAAAGTTTTGTTTTCAACGCATCGCAAATCCAATCATTTTAAGTATGATTCCGCCATTCTTTTATGAGTATTCACACATGTTTCATAGCTTGAATTGATCTTGGGACTAATCTAGAAACCCAACAATGGTATCTTGAGCCATTTTGAGCATTAAATTTAATTAGGGTAAAATTTGGGTAAATTAGATTTGAGCATGTTTGAGTGAAATTGATTGTTTGAGCATGCTTGTAAATGGATGACTTGGAGTTGTTTGTGATCAATTTTGTGAAAAATGGATTGGATCAATTTTTCCCCAAATTTGAGGCTTGGCCGAAACTTTGAGTGTTGCCCTAAGTTATGGTGATTTTTGATTTTGATCATTGGATGAGTTGAAATCATTTGGGTAATGTTGATTGTGGATTTAATTGGATTGAAGCAGAATCGGGCAAAGAAAAACCCTAAATTGCCGTGAGGTTGTAGCATGGAAAATGATTGATTTTTGATTCAATTGTGTTGGACATAAATTGATGATGATAAGCATAATTAATTGAGTAAATTAGTGTTTTGGAAATGTTAATTTAGTTAATTAATTATGGCATACACTTTAGGTTAATTAAATTATGAAATTTGGAATTTTGGTAATTTAATTAATTGGGCCAAATTTGGAATTGGGCTTGTAAAGTTGTATTTGGGCTTAATGGGCTTTGTTGGGCCAAGTTTGGTTTAGGCTAATTGGTTGGATCCAATTGGGCCCAAAACCATATCCATAAAGTCCAAATATGACTTAATGGACCTTTAATTTTAATTGGGCCTAAATTGGTTTCTTGGCAAATAAGGGTGATTCCTTAAATGGGCTTTGGTATTTGGGTTTTACCCATATTGACCAAAAGTCCATGCCTTAGAAATTAATTGAAAACCCATTGGACTTTAATTAAAATTGACATTGGATGTTAATTGAGCTTTGAGACCTGTAACGATTAGATTTGGAATCTAAGTCGCAAAGGCACATTAAAAAGTGTAATTATTTAATTTTGAATTAAATATATAATTAGTATTAAATACAAATTAAATTGGATTTAATGTTGTAGTTTAACATGATTCAAGAATTCGTACTTTGAGTACTTATTCGCAAAACGAGTTTGACTCGCGCAAAATCAAATCGTTGTTTGAATATTGGATGGTCATTAATTTCAGATTAATTAATTGGATTAGATTGATTGATAACATGCTTTGTGTGAATACATGGATGCGATGTATGAATAATGTATATCAGATGGATATTAGATGGGTGAGGGCAATTTTGGAAATTGTTGTAATAAATTTAGAATTTATTAATTGGACCTGCGTGTCCAGCCTATTACCTCTTGACTCTATGTATTTCTCTTCTCATCTATTCCCCTCAATGTAAATGAGGTTTCTTTAGAAGTGTTATGTAATCGGGTAGAAGTAATACTTGTGCTAGGGGGAGAGAGGAAATGGAGAGATTTGTTCTAGGAACAATGTGTTAAGTATCCATCCGCATATCATTATTATATTTATTTATACGCGCCTTATTATGTTTTTAGAATGCATGTTTAAGGGTGTATGATGATGAGACCTTAACAAAGATAATTAATTGGTTGCCAATTTACGTGAAAAACCCTCAACACATATTAAGCGTTTTTCCTTCTATTGAGTGATTCTTATTCAAGATCCAAGATTGGCACTGGTTTGTTAGTCAAAGTCAAGACCTTTGTCCGTCGCGGATGTGTTTGAATCATGAAGGCTTTGTTCCATATCGGTGTCTTGTCCAAGTTGTGATTTGTTGGCCAAAGTCAAGATCACTTCTTGTCCATCGACATCGATTACGAAGCTTTCCATAGTCAATGGGTTCCGCTTAACTGAGATCATTAAGTTTGTTGTGCCAAAGCCAATGCTTAATTGATTCAGAGGAAAAAGGTTAGGGAATATATTGGATATATTGGCATATATAGGATATATGTTTCGGACTTGGATGTCAACCTACTGGATCTAGGAATTGGATGGGATCCAATTGATCTTAGAGATCTACCTAGTTAATTATCATACAATTTGTTGGCCAAATTCAAGATTGTGTGTTATTTAACGGGATCCTAGCCCACTAGGAAACAAGGTTTCCCGAGTACTCCACAGAGGGTTAGAGGCTCGCCGAAAAATAGTGGGAGGCAAGTATTAAATTTGCAATATTCGTTTAGTTACTTGCCATACGCGCTCATTTCAATGTTTCGTCATATAAATTAATATATTAGTTGGACTAATATTTAATCGTTGTTTTAAATAAAACAGTTGGACTGTATTCAAACTATTAAATTATATTTGATTTTATAATTGGATTATAGTAATCAATATAATTGAATTTAATCAATTAAATTATAGTTGATTATATAGTTAGACTATAGTAATCATTATTATCAATAGTACCTAAAATCGTTGATTCGATAGTTGGACTATTGAAATCAAGATAAATGAAAGATTAGCGTTTAAAATATAAACCTGGGTGAAAATATTTTAAACGGCTTTAATTTTCAAATTGGGAATAAAATCTCAAGATAGTCCTGGAGACCGAGAAGTTACTTTATTTGATAGAGTGACGTCTCGAGCCTAAGCCCGGAGTTGAGCAAATAGTAGAACATGATATTTGGAATATTCATGTGATGATAACTTTAGTGCTTAATCCGTTATGCTTGCCAAATAGACTCCTTAATTTCTTAGTCAGAACTAAGGATTAGATCCTTATAGTATGATAATGAAATTGAAGGATCTTCATAGATCCATCCTTAGATCTTAGAAGTACTAAAAATTGCAATAGAAAACTCTTGGAGAGTTAATGGCTATACTCAAGGAGACAAAGTCAGAGTTTGCAATAGGGCAAGAAGCGCAAGGCGTATCTTACTTCGACATCCCAGAAGGCCAAGGCTTGGCCAAAGGCTTGGCCAAAGGCTTCTGGAGTGTGAAAAAGGGCAAAGGCAAAATCATTATAATATTCTGGGAAGACATAGGACATATCCCAAGATGTCTGCCTAAATTATGGCAAACGGGGTCACTGGAAGCATGACTGCCATATGGCCAACGCGGACATGAAGGAATTGAAGACGGGCAAGGCTCCGACTTCAAATATATTTGTCATAAACATGTTCACTACTAGTATTAAAATTGGATTTTAGATACTAAATGTGGTACATAAATATGTGCTGATGTGCATAATCTGCTGAGAGCAGGATACTGACTTCAGATGAGATCTATCTACGAATCGGAAACGGGACGAAAGTCGCTGTTTTAACCGTAGAAACCTAAGTTTAGGAACTACCCTTCAGGTGTGTACTTAAATTAGGAAACTGTTAAAATGTAACTAGTTTGACTAGAAACATTATCTCTATATCAGGGTTTAACCCGTTATGGGTATACCTTTATATTCTAGAACACTAAAGTGTTTTAATTTATAAAGATGATATTGAGATAAACACATTAGATGTGAATAACATTATTTATATTTTGAATATAAATGAATCTCAAACATATAATAGGACAAACAAATAGCTCAAACTGATTTAATCAGATGAGACTTATTTGTGGCATTGTTGTCTGTGACACAATTAACAAGACTTGTATATCCACACTTTCGAAGAGTGGATACTAGGACAGATTTGATTCTATTCAAATAATGTCTACGAATCTAGTTTATTAGGCAAAGTGCCTAAAACACCTCTTACTTGGTAAAAGTGTAACTGCCACCGATCTGTTAGCCCTCGTTCATAGTGACGTAAGTGGGCCCATGTCTAGCTAGGCTAGAGGTGGATATGAATAGTTTGAAACCTTTACGGATGTGGCATCGCGTTATGGTTATTTGTTTCTTGTGAAACACGGATCAAAAACTTTTGATGAATTCAAAGAGTTTCGACATAAAGTAGACAGTCAAATCGGCTAAAGTATTAAATCGTCACGGTTAGACCATGGTGGAAAATACTTAAGCAATAAGTTTCTCATATACTTGAAAGAGTATAGTATTCTTTCAATGAGGACTCCTTCCGAAACACGTCTATTTGATTGTGTGTCCGAACTGAGAAACCAAATTTTGTTGGACATGATAAGGTTAATCATGAGTCGTTCTGAGCTACCATTTCCTTCAAGGGATACGCATTATACAGTGCAAAACTTATTTTGAATAAGGTTCCATGAAAATCTGTTTGACAGACTTCATATTAGATATGAACATGAAAGAAACTGGGTTTTCTCATTCCTGAAGATTTGAGAATGCTGGGCATATGATTGGATGATACCAAAGTAGAACCCAAATCTGATAAGTGCCTAAATTGTAGGTTATCCTAGGGAAACCAAAGTATAGTACTTATACAACTCACTAGAGAACAATGTAATTGTTGCTCGCCATGCGGTTTTCCTAAGAGGAATACCTATATGCAGTGGTAAGTGGGAGGCAAGTAAAACTCGATGAAAATTGGAGTAATACTGTTCCAGGCACTGATTCCTTAATGGAACACAAATAGTTCATCAAGGATGAAACTATACCAATAATCTTCGAATACACAAGAACTGCGTAAGTCGGAGAGAGTCAGAAAACAACTTGGGGTATGGGTTTCTGATCTCACCTCATAAAGATGTCAATCTTATTGAGGAACACGAACTGACTATGTATGGGGAAATGATATAAGGTATCGACTCCCTATTATGGCAAAGTGCCATGAACTCTGAAATAGATTACATGTATACCAACCAAGTTTGGATATTAGTTGTTGTACCGAAAGGCATTGTGCCTATTGGTACTATATCAGTCTTCAAGGAAGACATACATGGAAGGCAACATACCAACGTACTAAGCTAGGCTTGTAGCGAAAAGGTATCGTTATCAACATTGTGTCGATTACGACGAAACCTTTTACCTGTTGTCATGGTTAAATCCATTTGGACAATGCTTACTAATGCTGCATGTTTCATTTATGAAATATGGCAGTTGGAATGTCAAAATCGCTTTCCTTAAATAGAAACCTTTTGGAGGATGTTTATAACATCCTAACGGTTTTATCGTACCAAAACGAGCAAACAAGGTTTGCGAGTTAACTCGATCCATTTATGGATTGAAGCATGCATTGCGTTCTTGGAACAATCGTTTTGATGTAATCATAATGGTATACGATTTAATTCAAAACGAAAATGATTCTTGTGTATATAAGAAGGTTAGTGGGAGCGCACTGGCAGTGAATGTCCTAAATAATGATAATATATCATTTCTTGGAAATGACATTCCAATAATACTGTCGGTGAAAGAATTCTTGTGAGAGACAACCTTTATTCTAGGAATAAATATCTACTGGGATAGATCTAAAGGTTGTTCGCACTCTCCGAGAACTCGTACATTGAAATCAATGTACGCGACCTGGTGTCTCATACGCTTTGAGCATATGGAGTCACAATCAGGCCAATCCAAGTGATAGTCACTGGATTGATGTTAAGAACATCCTTTAGTATCTTAGATGAACTAAGGATGCCTTCTTAAGCTATGGAGAAGGAGAACTTGAAGTGACTGGGTTCACTGCAGCAAGTTTCCAAACCGATAAAAACGAAAATAAGTCGCAATAACTGACCGGCGTAAACACACACGTATAACGCAAGCTTACGTATCGTTCAAGTAGTATAAAAATTTCGATCCCACGAGGACTTAATTCCTACTGTTGTTATTAATTATTGATACTATTTATTTACAGGAATCTAATTATAGGGAGAAGAGAATGATTGCTTTTGGTTGGTTGAATGTGAATTTGCTAATTAAAATAAAAACAGTCTCAAAAGAAAATACTAAGGAAAATAAAAAAAAAGACTCAAAGATCTAGGGTTGTGACTCCACACAATATTGATATAAAGATGAATTGATTTTCTTATCTATGTGTAATAAATCAATTTGCTAACCTGGAACACGATGATATGCAAAAGCCTATTCCGATGGTCAGACGTAAATACCCAGTATAACCCAATTGAACCATATGTCTATGTCAACCAAATTACCTAGATTCATTAAGATTAAGATCCAATTGTGGCTACCCCCGCCTGACATGTATATGTCTATCCTGTAAGGAAATCTATTAAAGGGTTATCTATCCTCAAGGAAGATCGTGGGCTATTAAATCTAAGGCTGAAACCTAAAATCCCTATGTCTAGTTCATTTTAAGTTTACCACATCAATCTTATTGGTGATCAGACAACAAGAAGCATTAAGCTTAAGACTCAATAAACAAACTAAAGAATTACCGATAAAAAGAAAATCAATTATTAAGTGTGAATATTGTGTTTCATCACTTCCCTAGAATAAAATAAAATGCTGGGGGTTAGAGGATCCACATTTAATATTTCTTATC
Organism: Zanthoxylum bungeanum; assembly: GCA_019454045.1. Taxonomy (NCBI): domain Eukaryota; kingdom Viridiplantae; phylum Streptophyta; class Magnoliopsida; order Sapindales; family Rutaceae; genus Zanthoxylum; species Zanthoxylum bungeanum. The sequence goes on from SKCR01048431.1 coordinate 37,264, forward strand.
TAGGAATCTCACTTATTATAATATATAAATTATTTTATGTTCTGCTTTCTCAGGAATTAATAATGTTAAACATTTAAAACCAGCCATATAGGCGGTAATCCATCTAGTCCAACTACACCAGCCATATAGGCGGTAATTATTTGTAACATGAATGTTGGTTTCTAATTAGGTCCCAAGAATCATCAAACAAGCATGAAAAACGCATGAATACAACAAAGGAGAATGGTAGAAACAAACTCACAATGATCGGTTTAGATGCTACGAAGAACACAAGCCATTTCAGCCCTCCTAGACGCTAAGCAGTGGCTTCCAACGGCAGTGAGGTGCTCGGCTTCACTGGTTTTGCTCTCCACCATTTTCGGCCATGGATTACCTCCATTGAAGCTCCAAGCTTCAAGCTTCAAAAATGAATTCCAAGCTCATGAGATGATTTCCCTATCACCTTGTATTAACCCATTTGTGTGCTAGCACCATGTCTTCTTCATTGCTTCTCATAGCCAAGCCAAGATCTGAAGAATGAGAAGAAGAAAACGGCTCAAAGCCGAGAGAGAAGAAGTGGAGGGAAAGAGATGAAACCGTGAGGTCAAGAGAGAGAAGGGAAAAAAGTGTTTTGTATTTATATTTTAATTTTCCAAAAATCAAAATCAAAAAACCTTTTTCCAAATACCAAAAAGTGAAAAAGCAAAACAATCAATGCTTTTCAACTACCACATCAATCACTCAAATCAATCAATCAAATTGTCACATCACTCAAAGTGACATGTGATTTGACGCTTGATGTGACAAGCGATTTGACGCTTGATATGACTTGCGTGCCGCACTCGAATTCGAAATGCGAATGCGCTTGCAAACACTCTCGGGCTCGGGTTCGCTAATTCCAAATTAACGAATTTTCCGTTGCGACGCAATTAAACGATTACGCCTAGCAAAATCACTATTCACGTCGCTAACGAATCAATTCTAAATTAACTCGTTCGCCCGAATTAAAATCTAATTTTAATTCCCGTCGAAATCCAATTTCGCATAATATATCGAATATATTATTTTATCGATTAATTCCAAATTAATCGTTCTCTCTCTTTAATTAATATTTTATCCCAGATAAAATATCTCTGCAATTAATCCCAAATTAATTTTCTCTCTCATCAAATTAATCCCAGATTAATAAAGTGCGAGTTATACATCATCGGTGAATCTTCAGGAAGCGACCCATAAGATCCCCGGATATGTTGGCAGTAAATTCGGTCGTCGGACTATCCGAACACGTAAGTACCTCGTACTACGTTTATACCGATTTACAAGACAAGGTTGGCTTCTAGCAAAGCGCCATGCCTACCCAATTCTCCAGAAATATCCTTATAGGAATATGTGATCTATATCAAGCGTAGTATACCGTAGTATTGCGTATTTCGATCCAGTATCGGATGTTTACGTGCTAGGCCTGGGGCTGGAATTTTTTATGCCCCGTACGAAGCACATATCGGATGTCTGGCAACTAGTCTCTATAATCGGATATACATTACCTAGTCATAATATCCCGATAGCTCGAGCATTTAAGAGAACGAGTTCCGTATCCTATATGACCATCATCTCCATATGAATAGAGTGATACTTCCGTCTTAACATCACACCCAATACACTACGATTCTCAATATACCCAGCATTGGCGTACACAGAACCTGTTAAAGCCCTGGACGACCGCAACCAAAGTATATTGATTGTCGCAAGTATTAGCGGTGCAAGTCTCAGGTTAAGACCAAATACACCTACCCTGATTGCAGACTCCCATAGACACATAGTCATACTACCAATGGGATTCCGCAGGGGTCTATCCAGAGTGAAGCTGTTTCCCATACCATCGGTAAAACACAACCTCCTATTACACTTGCGTGAGTATCCTATACCCAAATATATGAGAACTATGCCGTTGTGCCCTCACAACGTGCACAAATATAATACTAGTCTTTTACGTATTTATCGATGTCCAATCTCGATAATACTCTGACTAGGGATATTTAATGATTTTTCCTTCGTGGACTGATACTGTCTCATATCATTCTCAATCCAGGAAAAAATCACATGGACCTCTTATCATTTATATATCTTGGTGATCTAATCACAAATGATAAGAGTGCGATCTCCTTTGTCACATAGTTAATTTGTACAACAACACCATGATCTGTACAAATAGTGACGCTATGGGTCATAATTGTCCAACAATAAAGACCAGCCATATAGGCGGTAAAGTAATTTATATTTAAACCGACCATATAGGCGGTAATAAAGTCTGACATTAATTAATCTGGTTAAATTATAATTTATAAATTATAATTAAGTGAGATTTACCTAAATAATTATATTAAAGGTTTCACCTTTTACCCCAGCGGTAAATTAACTACAAAACATAAAGTAAATAAATAAAAAGCTGTAATAAAAACTAAAAATAAAAATACATAATTTTAATATTACAAAACTAGATGCTTCCTATGAAATCAGGGAAAAAATCCCAAGGAAAGCACACCAAATGAAGAGGTGAAGGCCTCAATTTATAGGCAAATTTGGCATCTGGCGTCGCGACGCCAACTTCCTTCTTGCATCGCGACACTAGCTCTGTTGACTTGGTCCACGCGGCTTGACTTTTCGACTATTGATGCGTATTTCGTCGGCCCAATAGGATTTCGACACGTGGCAAGCAGTAAGATTCAGTCCAATGGCATCTTGACACATGGCAGAAGATGATTCACCGATGATTCGGTCCATTCAGAAGGTGACACGTGTCACGAGGAGTGTCGGCACCATAGAATCACGACACGTGTCGAAACGCATTTTAGCATAATCGATTCTGATGATAACACGTGTCACGACGCACGTTACCATGATCGGCGTACGTTAGCATCCGGCACATTTTAGCAAATTTCTTCTGACTGGTCCACGTGTCCGGTGCAAGTTAGCAGGCGGCGCACGTTAGACGTCGCGACGCAGAAGGCTTGCGCATCACGACGCGGCCAAAATACAAAAATGCCCATTTCGTCATTTTTCACTGTTTTGGCCCCAAATTGCTTCCAATGCTTTCCAAACTTTATTTATCTGCAAAATAATAATAAAACACATCAAAACGTTCACAAAACCCGAAAAACTATACAAAATATCAGGTTAAATGAGTGGGAAATAATGATATAAATACCACTCATCACACCCCCAAACCTAACATTTTGCTAGTTCTCGAGCAAAACACAAAATAAAATAACATAAACAAATTTAAACTATGCCACTTTCGTAGGGATCACGGTTGCATTTAGCATATGCAACAAGCCTTTAAATCCCTAGGTGTCTCTAGTGGACGAGTTGTAGTCTCGTGAGGGTTTACAGCAATGATACCCACAAACATGTTACAAAAGTAAAAAGGTAGTGAAACTAATGCACACAAAAGCAAAAAGACAAGAGAAAAGAGAATAAAGAAGTTAGTGACTAATCAGATGAAACTTCTACTTCAAGATACTGATTGTTTTGATTCTTTCTAAATTATCGAATAAGTAAATTCTCCGATTATTTTTACCATTCTCCATATACACAGCCAACAAAATATTAAACAACTCATTTTTTCCCACAACAGTCACAAGTGCAGTTGATAAGAGAGTAATATTTTTGTCCTAAAGTTCTATCAGATTTCACACCTTGTTGTAGCAATGAAATAATTTTTCTGATTTTTTTGATTTTTTCTTGGATTTTTTCTCTATTTTTTTATTTATATACAATATCTTCCATCTATGTAACGAGCTTTGGGTCAGTGACTCCCAAACCAGTTGGCTTTAGGGCACCAGGTGTTAAGACACCCCTACAGACTTAATTACTCAGACTTCAGATATATATATTTATTCGGCAACATCTCTGATCCATGTAGCGAGCTTTGGGCCAGTGACTCCCAAACCAGTTGGCTTTAGGGCACTAGGTGTTAAAACACCCTTACAGACTTAATAACTCGGATCTCAGACGTTTTTTTTTACTCCATTACTTTTTGAGATGCTTCCTCCAATTAAACTAGAGCACTGAATATTACAAACTTTTCAATTTTAGCTTATGTCCGTATGTTACTATGCATATTGATAATACCTGCCAACTGAGCATATGAAGATCCATTTTAGTCAGTTTTATGGAGAATTCACAAATTAAATAATTCAAAAGGAAATAAACAAAAATTAACTTGTTTCGAAATATATTTGAGATACGTCTCAGGAGTGGAAACTACTTACTCAGCTATCTCTTACCAATTTCACATTTTTAGTCAAAATAAAACAAAAAAACACAAAATATTTTTGTAATTTTTGAAAAATTTTCAATTTTTTTTTGCATTTTTCGAAAAATTTTGGACTAAAAATAAAAATAACACACAAACTAAAAACAAGGTACTGATCAACTAATTCCCTCCCCCAAACCTAAATGAGACATTGTCCCCAATGTCTTAAACAGTAAAAGAAGAGTTAAGAAAGTCGTACATGGTTAGCTGAAAATCTACGAAAAATTACCGATTAAGATCTATGTCCAATTTACGCTTCTTACCACGATCGCTATCTGACCAGTTCAACTTGGAAAGAATGGGGTCGAGTTTTGGTTCAAAGGCTAGGATTTGGTCAATTAATTCTTCGGCCTTTGTTGCAGTCAGGAAAATATCATGTACTGATTTTGTGACGAACTCATGTCTTTTGGCTTCCGCAAGAAATAAAAACAGAAAATCGAAGAAATGCTCAATGTTAAGTAACCCAATGGGCTTCTGATGAATGTTTAAGTGTGCCCATGATGCTACGGTGAATATTTCTTCAAACGTTCCAAGCCCACCTGGTAACGCAATAAAAGCATCCGCAGTATTGATCATTTCATGGATTTGTTCAGACATACCTGATACAATGCGTTCATCTCCATTTGTTTGTCCAATTAATTGTTCGTCCGCTAAAGGTTTTGGAATGATTCCCAAAACATGACCGCCACCTTCCTGAACGGCTTTTGAAATGGTTCCCATCATTCCAAGATTGCCACCGCCATATACTAGGTGCATATTTCTCTCTGCTATGACTCTCCCCAATTATTTTGCAACCTCAATGAATTCTGGTTTATTACCAGAATTGGATCCACAGAAAACATAAATTCGCTTGATTCGCTGCTGTGACGTTGCTTCCATTTTCTTTCTCTTATTTGGATGTATATCTGAATGTGTCGAAGAAAGAAATGTAGAGCTGAATTTAAAGAACCTGAAAATGGGTGAGTAATAGTAGCACTAGTGCCTGCCAAATGACAATTATTAGATGAACGTTAAAATAAATCGTGAAAAGTCAAAAAGTTTAGATCTTGTCGGCGAAAATAAAGGGAAATAAAAATAGAATAGCAAATCAAAGCAATTATTAAGGCAACGGAAATGTGTACGCAATATGCCACTCGCTTAGTATAAATCCATTAGGATGCGTCTCAAGAATCCATTCTTTACTCAGCCATCTCTAATAAATTTGCTCTCATCTTTGTGATTGCCAAACACCATTCCTTATGTCTTAAAATGCTCTGTTTGTGCTTTTCCCTACAAAAATAACACACAAAATTAAAAACTCTACAACATGTATACACAAAATATAAAATAGAAATTACAACAAAGTGCATGGGTTGCATCCCTGCTAGCGCTAAATTTTTCATCTTTAGCCAGACGTGACTGAAATCCATATGTTAAGGAGGTTTCAATGTCGTTTTGGATGTCCGGTTAAAGACAATCCCGTGATCGTTACTTTTGAAGGGTCTCTTCCAACGGTAAAGGGGCAAAAAATATTTTGTCCCATTCAGTGCTTGTGCCATCTTTTTAACCATTGTTGCTCCAGTGGTTCTTGAAAAGAAAGAAAGAAAATCAGGAGGTCTTGTATGGTGCTTGACTTTGAATGGAAGTTCCATTTTGTCAAGCTTTTGGGTGATATCTCTAAATTGTACTCCCCAAAACAGTGATGTTTCGTATGAATGCTCTGGATCTTCAATAAGGTCAGACATTTGCTCCTCCATTTGCTCTGCTTCTTGCTCCACCTTTTCTTCACAGATGTATTTTAGGATTTCCGCATTCAGTTCTTCATCTGTCATCTGTGAAAAACATGCTCTATAAGTGTCAACCTGAGGATGTAAAGATGTTTCTGACATTAGGTCTTCATCCTCTGATACGAATGGAATGGATGGTTCAGGTAGATCTTTATCAAACATCATGGTAAAGCATGCTCCAAGATCTTCATTTTGAGGATTGAAAGTTTGATCCTCCCTCGTTGGTGCAGTTGGTACAAAGAGCTCAGCTTCTTCATCAAAATCAGAATCTGAATAATAAAAGTCAAACAGAGACTTTGCTGGTTTGGGCTTCTGAACTGATACCTCTGGTTCTTGATACTGCTCAGTCTCCTCCTCTGCTAAAGTGTCATCATGAAATGCTTGGTACTGGAAGGCTTCATCAGTGTCATCTGAAAATGGTCCATGAGGTATGTAGCTCTGGTTTTCTGTTAATTGTCTTGTCTGATATGTCAATCTCTGAATGAATTCTGATTGTCTCTGAATACTTTCGAGTTGATTCTAGTATGTTTCAAGCATCGTATCCAACTCTTCGTCTCGTTTCTTGAACCAATCTTTGAGCGTGTCAATCATCTGATCTTTTTCTGATGGTTCTGATTGTTGATGAAGATCGTAGATAGATGGTGGATAAGTCGGAAAATATGATGGTTCTTCGTACCTTGAATGATTCTGATAATTCTGACACTCTGAAAAGTATAAGCATTGACCGCTCGAGTGGTTACCATCACAAATTACACATCTCCCCATTTTATTCTGATGAGCAAATGTAGTATTGCTTGATTCTGACATCCAGTGATAATTGTTGGGCTGGACAACAGGCCTCAGAAAATTGGACTGTTGCTCCCAGATTTGGGGTGTATCTTCTAGTAAAGCTCGTGATTTCTCGATCTCCCAATAATGTTCCATTTTTCAATCACCTGAAAACAAAAGAAAGAAATAAAAATTACAGAAAAAAATAAAGAAAATTAGATACAAGTAAATTAGATAGCTTCAAAATTAATAACTCAATAAAAATAAGTCCCCGGCAACGGCGCCAAAAACTTGACCGGCGTAAACACACACGTATAACGCAAGCGTACGTATCGTTCAAGTAGTATAAAAATGTTGATCCCACGAGGACTTAATTCCCACTGTTGTTATTAATTATTGATACTATTTATTTATAGGTATCTAATTATAGAGAGAAGATAATGATTGCTTTTGGTTGGTTGAATGTGAATTTGCTAATTAAAATAAAAACAGACTCAAAAGAAAATACTAAGGAAAATAAAAGAAAAGACTCAAAGATCTAGGGTTGTGACTCCACACAATATTGTACGTGTCACGACGCACGTTAGCATGATCGGCGTACGTTAGCATCTGGCACATTTTAGCAAATTTCTTCTGACTAGTCCATGTGTCCGGTGCAAGTTAGCAGGCGGCGCACGTTAGACGTCGCGACGCCGAAGGCTTACGCGTCGCGACGCGGCCAAATTATAAAAATGCCATTTTCGTCATTTTTCACTGTTTTGGCCCCAAATTACTTCCAATGCTTTCCAAACTTTATTTATCTGCAAAATAACAATAAAACACATCAAAACGTTCACAAAACCCGAAACACTATACAAAATATCAGGTTAAATAAGTGGGAAATAGTGATATAAATACCACTCATCAATAACGGTACTATAAAGTTTGAATAATGGAACAATGAGTTGGAAATCTTCCAAGCAAGATAATGTTGCTGAATAAACAACAAAAGCAGAGTATTGTTGCAGCTGAGGCAGCAATAGAAGCCTTTTGGATCGATAATAATCCTAATAAGATTAGGAGTAGTTCTGTTAGCAGCTGAGCTAGGCTTCAACATAGGCTAATGAATTAATGGTCTCATCAACGATCCAGATATAAACTTCAAATATTCATCTGATTCGTTCGGATCATACATCGTGGCGATGTGATGATCGAATAAATCACATCAGACGATAATCATACAAATCCGCTGACGAAAGTAATTTCTCAGCAGAAGTTTGAGTGAACTGTACATAGTTCGGGTGTAGGAAACTTGAGTGATTGGCTATAGGCCAAGTGGGAGATTGTTGGACAATTATGACCCATAACATCACTATTTGTACAGATCATGGTGTTGTTGTACAAATTAACTATGTGACAAAGGAAATTGCCCTTTTATCATTTGTAATTGGATTACCTAGATGTATAAATGATGAAAGGTCCATATGATTAGTTCCAGATTGAGATGATATGAGACAGTATCAATCCACGAAATCATTAAATATCCCTAGTCAGAGTATTATCGAGATTGGACATCGATAATGCGAAAAAGACTAGTATTACACTTGTGCGCGTTGTGGGAGCATAACGACATAGTTCTCATATATTTGGGTATAAGATACTCATGCAAGTGTAATATGAGGTTGTGTTTACCGATGGTACGGAAACACCTTCGCTCTGGATAGACCGCTCGGAATTCCATTGGTAGTATGACTACGTGTCTATGGAAGTCCGAATCATGGTAGGTGTATTTGGTCTTAACCTGAGACTTGCACCGCTAATACTTGCGACAATCAATATACTTTGGTTTTGGTCGTCCAGGGATTTAACAAGTTCTGTGTACGCCTCTTCTGGGTATATTGAGAATCGTAGTGTATTGGGTGTGATGTCGAGACAGAAGTATCACTCCAGTCATAGTGAAGATGATGATCACGTAGGATACGAAACTGGTGCTCTTATGTACTGCAGTCATCGGGATAATATGACTAGGTCATGATTATCCGATTATAGAGCAGAGATCCGATATGTGCTTCGTACGGGGCAGACATAATTCCAGCCCCAGACCTTGCACGTGACATCTGATACTGGATCGTAATACGCAATACTATGTATACTACGCCTGATATAGATCACATATTCCTATAAGAATATTTCTGGAGAATTGGGTAGGCACGTTGCTTTGCTAGAAGCCAATCATGTCTTGTAAATCAGTATAAACATAGTACTAGGTACGTACGTGTTCAGATAGTCCGACGACCGGATTTACTGCCAACATATCCGGGGATCTCATGGGTCGCTTCCCGAAGGTTCACTGATAACGTATGACTCGCACTTTATTAATCTGGGATTAATTATAAAAGAGAGAAAATTAATCTGGGATTAATTACGGAAATATTTTATCTGGGATAAAATATTATTTAAAGAGAGAGAACGATTAATTTGGAATTAATCGATAAAATAATATATTCGATGTATTATACGAAATTGGATTTCGACATGGAATTTAAAATTAGATTTTAATTCGGGCGAACGAGTTAATGTAGAATTAATTCGCTAGCGACGTGAATAGTAATTTTGCTAGGCACAATTATTTAATTAAATTTGATTTAATTACGTCGCAACGGAAAATTCGTTAATTCGAAATTAGCGAACCCGAGCCCAGGAGTGTTTGCGGGCCCACTCGCATTTCGAATCGAGTGGGGCCCACAACTCACATCACGCGTCACATCACTTGTCAACTTTAGTCACGTTGATTGATGGAAGTTGATGAGATATGATGCTTGAGTGTGAAACACTCTAAAGTGATGTTTGAAAGACATTTACCATTTAATATTTTGGTATTTGACTTTTTCATTTAGTGTATTAGATACACAACTCAAAAACACAAAATCTATCTCACTCTCTTCAACCTCTCGGCCTTGGGCCATTTTCTTCTCAAAATTTCTGCAATTGCCAATGCTAGCACATGAAGAGTCATCCAATGTGATAGGGAAACAAACCCATGAGCATGGAATCACAACACAAAGCTTGGAGCTTGGAGTTGACCGAAAATCACAAGGAACACAAAGACCACCATTGCCGAGAGCTTCCAAGGAGGAGCCAAAAGTTTTGTGTTCAACGCATCGCAAATCCGATCATTGTAAGTATGATTCCGCCATTCTTTTATTAGTATTCACACATTTTTCATAGCTTGAATTGATCTTGGGACTAATCTAGAAACCCAATAAGATTAATATATAAATAAGACGAGAATGACATCGACCTTATGATAGTCATGTAGTAACACTAGACATTGGGTGGTCCGACATTGGATTAATATTACTATTTAAACTATTCTTAAAGTAAAAATTCATAGTCGTTGGTTTTGTAATACAGTCGAATTCCTATAATCTAGAAGACTAGCACATGTCGTATATTGGAATTGAAGTTCCAATGGTTTAACCCGATATATCATAAGCAAATGAAGCTCGTATTGACATGTGAGTGTTCGTTGGAGCGAATACTGAATGAATCATATGTGATCCTTTGACTATAAGATAACATTAATTTTGTGTGTGATCCTCCGCACTTTGATGCCATATATATCAGAGACTTTTCATGGTCTGACTGCTAGATGTTCGTTGGGAGTGGATCGATGCACTCGTTCATCAAGTGCGTATCAAGATAGGATATGTTGGCCCGTATGTGTACCATAAGGGATTTATGTATCCAAGTGAATAAGTCACGAATATTAAGACTTTGGCCAAATTCGATCACCTATAGTGGATTGTATGCATTAAAAATAGTGTTATGATTAGTTGTAAAGAATCATGGACATGTCGACAATATGAGATGTGCGCCTCGGAAACTTAACAGTGTAATATATGCTTCCTAAGCACAACTCGGATAGCCTACGATGGAGGGATTGTTAGAAATATGTGATGACCTATACTTGTATAGTTCAGAAAGTTTGTTTGTGTTCTTCGCGAATTTGTAGGTGGCCGAATTGCATACATATGAGCTAGGCTCATATGACGAATGTTTCTGGACTAAGAGAGTCCCACAATATGAAGTATACTAATTGAGCACTTGAGTAGCCTATAATGTTTGATAATAAATAATATTTGATATATAATTATCAATTAAAATAATTAAGTATTATTGGATAACATTAATTATTTACTTTGACCCAATTAGATTAATCCAAAATCAAAAAAGGACTTTGTTGTAATTTCATATATATACTATTGGAGGATATTTTGATAATTATAAAATATATACTAATAGGTGCATTTGGCTAGATTTAATTGGATTAAATCAAAGTGGTGGACAATGGACTAATCAAATTGATTAAACTTTTTCTAGAATAAATTTGATTAATTCAAAGTGGTAGACAATAAACTAATCAATTGGTTAAACTTTATCTAGATTTAATTTGATTAAATCAAAGTGGTAGAAAAATATTATTAGTCACACCTAATTATGCATATTTGGATAAATTGGATTAAGCCCATCTAAAAGTTGATTAAATTTTTTATTAATTAAAAATGGTATGAGCTTCACTATAAAAGACAAGATTGAACAAGTTTTTAAGCAAGCAAGCATTAAGGCAAAACATAAGAGAAATTAGCTTAAAGAAGTGTTTAGAGAAGCTTTGGAAGTTCTCTACATTTTTCAATAAGGATGAGAAGATTACTTCTTTGGTTCAAGCTTACTAGGTAAGTTTGATCTTCTTTAATAAGCTATGTTTTTATATTTCATACATAACAATAGCTTGAAGTTGAAATTAGGTTAATAAATTTGTGTATAGTTGCTTTGGAAACATAAAAAAATATTTGTAATTAGGTCAAATATGTTCATGTTGGACATGAAAATAAAATTAGAGTTTAGAACTCTGGCTGATAGCCTTGACCCATGGCTACCATTTTAAAATCACTTGACCACCTTTTAGTGATCTAAAATTGTTCATGCGTTGCTTCATTGTGGGATTCTAATTTGATTTGTGTTTTCGATTCAAAGTTTTTGCATGTGCGTATTTAAAATAAATTTATGTTTTTGTAATTTTTTTTTATATTTTGTAAAACATGATTTTATTCTATAATATGTGTTGATATTGATTTTGATATTAAAATTAAATTTTGGGTGTTTGAAATTGTTTAGGGAAAGTTGGATGTAATTAGGGAAAAAACCTTATTCTATCAGCTCTCTGTGTCCTAGAGAGCTGATGAAGGAAATAAGTAATTTAATAAGAAAATAATAAAAAAATATGTGCCTCGCGCTTCGCACAGGCACGCGCTGAAACTTATGTTCTTCCGATTTTGAGCTTCCGAACTATGATTTAGTCCATATGAGTGTTTTAACATTTAGTGTCCTAAGGCCACTTGGTCTGTGAGTCACTGACCCAAAGCTCGTTACATAGGTTAAATAGAAAGATTAAGGAAATCAGACATTTCTTCTTTTTAACATCTGAGATCCTAGTGATTAAGTCCTTAGGGGTGTCTTAACACCTAGTGTCTTAAAGCAAACTGGTTTGAGAGTCACCGGCCCAAAGCTTGTTACAAGGGTTAAAGATGTATTATTTTAAAAAAAATATTTTTGTATATATATAAATTGCCATTGCAAAAGATGTGAATTTTGATATAACTTTAAGACAAAAATATTACTCTTTTCAACAAGACCTGTGACAATTATGGGTACATTGAATTAATTGATACTTTGTTTTATGTGATCATGGAAGAATGGTAAACAGTACATGAGAGTTTGCTTATTTAATGATTTAGAAAGAAAGAAAACAATTACTAACTTGGATAAGAATTTTTCTTTTTAAGTTTTTGCTTAAATTTTTATGGACTAGTAATAAACTGGTTGGGGAGTGTGATGAACACTAAAAGTTTTATATTTAATTAAGAGAATGTAATCATTTTTACACTTATAGTTTTATTAATTTCCTTAATTTAGCACATTTGTGAAATAATAATTAAATTTACGTTTTATATATTTTTATTGTGATTTTTATTTCATATGCTGGTGAAATAATAATTTGGATGCATAATTATAAAAATGGAGGTGATATTTGGATTTTGGAGGGCATAAACTTAAAAGGGCGTTCTAACAATGTAAAATTTCAGAAATTCCAATCTTGCAGAATTTTTGTATTTTGGTTATAACTTTTTACTCTGATATCGGATTGAGACAATTCCAGTTCCAGATGAAAGAAGACTCAAATATCTATAACTTTGCTCATTATAAGATTTTCTAGTTTTGAGGTTTTCAAGGCTGAAATGGATGAAAAATCCAAAGTATGCTATATGCAATTCTTAAAGACAAAAACGAAAAGAAAAAAAAAAATACTCTCCACATTCAAATGTCTTCAACAATTGTATTTGCAATTGTTGAAGATGCAGAGCATCGTCTATAAATAGAGGATGTTCAACACTCTTTTCATCAGCCCTGGATTTCATAGTTTTCTCTTTGAAAATTTTATGGAGTTCTAGCTCTTGTGTGTTTTATTTTTCAAGCTTTGTTGTAATTTTTTTTCTTTCAGAAATAAAATTATGTGTGTTTTTATTCAAAATATGAGTAGCTAATTCCTTCTTGCTGGGGTAAAGGTTGAAGCTCTTAATATGAGAATATAAATTAATCTTACTTATATTATAATATATAAATTGTGATCTAAAGCCTAATATTTAATTTAAATATGGATTAATTATTGACAAACTTTGTTACCGCCTATATGGTTGGTTTTATATATTTGGAATAATTGAGTACCTATCTTGACTTGTTAAAGACAAATGTTGTCACCGCCTTTAAGGTTGGTTCTATATGTTTTGGCATAATTAATTCCTGAAGTACTGGGTAATAATGACAATTTATATATTATAAAAAGTACGAGTTCTCTAAATTTGAAATATTAAGAGTGGATCCCTTAGCCCCATTATTTTATTTTATTGTTGCAGTCCGATTTAAAATTGTCCATCACTTCAAACAATTCAGCCTTTTTATTTTTTCACTTGAATTATTATTTTATTTTACTAAATCTATTCCATGTGGATTGACCCCAGACTTAGCGAGTTATTTTATTACTTCGACACTCTTATACTTGGGAGTAAAGAACAACTTTTTGAGTGTGTCAGTAGGAATAATAAACATCATAGTGTAAATAGGGCTCGGTACGTTAAGGGCGATGGAATAATTTTCTATACCCATTGATTGGATGGGTTGGGTATGATAATTGATATTTATGTTCAAATAAAAGTAAAATCCCCATGTAAACTGGGGCCCACGGATCCTTGTACGTTAGGCAATAGTGAGAGGATAATTTTCATATCCGTTTATTGAACAAGACATATATAGGTATTGGCATCCCCGTACTATCCATACCCATTGCATCCCTAGCTATTAGAGATGACAACGAGTCAGATATGGTATGGGGATGTTAATATCCATATTCGACCCATTCAATCAAAGAGTACGAAAATTTATTTGTACACGACCCTAACATACCAGGCCCCGCAGGTCTCCATGCACTCGGGGATTTTACTTCTATTTTGAACGTAGATATCAATACTCGTATCTGACTTGTCCAACAAACGTGTATAGAAAATTATCTTATTATCCGTCTCTAACGTACCAGACACTCGAGAATATTCAAGTGCTTTTACAAAAAGCACCACTCAAAATAGTTTGTAATGTTATCTACATCTTTTATGAAATTACTTTAATTTATTAATACTTTGTTATGAAAATGTTTGTTTTTGTTCTTTTTGAACTCTAGATATACTTTGTTACACATCATTAAAGCAAAAAGAAGTTTGCAAATAGTTTGAACCAAATGTTGAGGTTGAATACAACAGAGCAAACGAGGGAAATAAAAGTATTATTATTTGTATACTTCTATTATTTTTAACAAAAGGATAAAAGGTGTAAAATCCCATACTTTTGTAACGATTTTATTGGTAAATCAAAGAAATTTTAGGGTTAAAAAGTTGAATTTCGACTTGGTAAAAAAGAGATCAAAATATAAAATTTTGAAACTTTCAGGGACTAAAATGATAGAATTTAATAGTTTCGTGGGTAAATTTTACTTTAATCAAACTTCAGAGGGTCATTGATCTTTTTCCGGGTCTGTAACACTTAGAGGTCGACACGTGGCCCAACCAAACGTTGCCACATGGCCCAATCAAACACTGACACATGTCTCATTAGGATACTGACATGTGTCCCACTCATATCTATAAATGTGGCCATTCCCATATCTATTTAAAAATTAAAACACACACTCTTCCAACGCTCGCCGCCGCACCACCACAGCTTCGAAAACCACACGCACTGGCTCGCAGTGTTCCTCAACCACCAATCTTTCCAATGCCGGTGACACTGCCGGCATCGGGGCACTGACTGCTCCTCACGCGCCGCCTGAAGTACCGAGGAAACCTATCATTTTCTCCTTCGTGCGTTAGCGTCAGGCCATCATTGATGACACCTTTAGCGCGTACAACATCCTTGGCCCATTTGTGATTCATTGTCACTGGGTCCACAACCATCAGAGGTCGTTTGCCTAATTTCCAAATGCTGAGGGAGGGTAATTTTGCCTTTTGACCAAGCTCAGGAGATTCGATCGTTGGATCGACGAACGAACAGTACCAGCGAACTCCCATCGACAAACCGAGCGCGTGGATATATAATTTGACCGTAAAAAATTTTCGCACCACAAGACCCCAATAAAAAGCAGACTACGCGTGCCTGCCAGATCGAGACAGGGCCTAGCTTGAGAAGAAATAAAATTTTGTGTGATGAACTTCGTGGTGAGGATCAGTTTCATAATCCAAGCGTCTGATCGAGGAGGGGGTTCGATTACCGTTCTTTTTAAATAAATTTTATTTCAAAATTATTATATAAATTGTATTTAAATTCCTCACTGTATCTATTTATTAAATTTTTTATGGAATGATTGTTTTAAATTATATTTTTTTCCAAATTTTACGGATATTGTGGACTTGATGGGTTATTGTATTTATTAATTACTGCATAGGTATTTCGATAAATTATACATTACAAACATACCATAAGATCACATATGAGGTCTACTTGTTGTTTGATCACACATGAGTCCATAACCTCATGTGGAAAGTGTGACATGACTACCGTTAGTGAAGGTCCATAAAGTGTCCTGGTTGACCACACCTGAGTTGTAGATATTGGTGGACTGGATCGCCATGGGTTAGACCCAAAAATCCTATGCGGGGCTGTATTGATGGTTTTCAGACCTACGGGTTATATGATAATAGACCCTGTAGGAGTCCTAGATGATAGGTGGGTAAGACCGCCTTCGTTGTAGCGACTGTAAATTCTACATGGAAGTGTGGAGGACTACCGTTGGTGAAAGTCCATAAAGTATTATAGTTTGTTACACATGGCCATGTGGATTATCAGAGTAATCTGGGATTTGATAAGAGTTAGAGCTCATGCATTTATGGTTTGTGATGTGTAATTATGTGCGTGTATGTGGTTTCTGTTACTTTTATGATATTTGGATCTTGTAATGGTTTTACATTCGTTTATATGAATTTCACAATTTTATTCAGATAATTTTATACGTGATGGAATTTGAAGAAACCAGTGATTTTGCCATTTCTTTTATATATTTTGATTTTCTATAACTACATACAAATATTTGAAAAGTATATTTGAAATGTATTCGAAATAACCATGTAGCGACATTTCAAAAGATGAAAAGGATTTGAAAACAGGTAATCGGATTCCTACGAGTATTTTTCCAAAATACTCGCCCCCTACTTCCTCCACAGGTAGTTCCAGTTAGGTGACTCTGTTGGGAACATCGTGAGCAATTGCGTAGAGATTGGTACCGAGACTTTGGCTTTGAGTTTGTTTCGTCTTTTCGATTAGTAGACGACTGTTGAACTTTCCCTTCTAAGTTTGTTGTAAATATGCCACAATTACTTTAATAATGGTGATGATGCGGAATTTACTACTTTAATTATGAATTTTATTTATTATATCGTCAATAAAACTTAATGATGATTATGATATTGTGAGATATTGAATAAACTATTCAAATATTATGTATGACAACGTGAAATTTCCACTCCTTGTGGATATCCCGAATTGCCATTAGCCCCACTTTTAAGATGTGACATAACGTTTGTTAATTTTTGCCCTTTCAATTTCATTTATATACTAAAAAGCATAAAATCGTAAATATAAAATTAAAATGAACCTGCGTATCGTACGGGTTCCAAACTAATTAGCTATATAAGCACAATTTACTAAAAAGAAACCTTCCTACGCACAATTTTATTCGAGAAATTCTAAGATTCGGGTTAAACACACTTATTTATTTGTAGTTAGATGAGATAGTAAATACTTTTTTCCTTGAAATTAAGATGACTTTAGCATGCTATGCAAACGTGTTATGTCTTGAAATTCAATATGGAATCATTATTTTTACACTAAAATAGCCAAAAAAGTGAAAGATTCATTTAATTTCATTTCATCAAACACTTTTACATCTGTCCAACCACTTGGGGACCAAAAAAAAAAAAAAAGAAAAGAAAAGAGGCAAAGTTGATTCCATTATTGTCTTTTGGGTTAATTCCTGTCTTTGCTTTTTAATATTTGTTGATTCCATTGTAAGATGAGATGATTACACAACGTTTGGTTTCTAATGATTCTCCCCCACCAACTTAAATTAATTAATTAACTATTTAATCGACAATAATCATATGCTCACGCCGTGATTATGGTTTTAAATTTGAGGCATCAATAGTTTAAAAAGGACAAATTCAATAAATGTTAAGGGAAATTTCATATATAACCCTATATACAAAAGGGTTTTGGATTATATATTTATGATTTATTATCATATCACTACTTCAGAAATTAGAAAATAACGAAGGAATATAAGAAGTATTGAGAAGTAATATTTTACAATTATATTTTTTTAAAATATAACATTCTACTATAATTTTGTTGACAATGTGCATCCAATGTTGATATTATGCTGACGTCAAAAGGGTAAAAATGACTTTACACTAAAAATCAAGACAAAGTTATATAAATTTAAAAATATATGATCATTACAGGTTAAAAAATAAATAAAAGAAGTGAATTGAGAATACCTAAAACCTTTTTCAGTTTGAAAAGCTTAAACTTATACTTCTTTATAAAACTGTTGAACCCACCTTTTTTCATACAATCAAACCCAGGTAATATACTCGTATCTATACTATTAATTTATAGGATATTTAGCACTATTTTGTTGGTTGATTGTCTCCATTGAACATATACTTCTGGATGTTCAGATAGGGGATATTCTAATGATGATGAGGTTATTGTTACTGGCGATATGGGTGATGAGTTTAGTGGTGATGGTGTTATTAGTTGTTATATTGAAGCTAATATTGATGATGTTACAGTTGATGACTATGAGGGAGATGATATTCTGTCAGGGCGTGGAGAAGATGAAGAAAACATGCCATTCAGTTCTGAATTGGTGAGCATTTTCATATACAATACAAGTATTGATAGTTGGGTCTGTGTGTTGGTCATTTCTGTAACAAATCAAGTTCAATTGAGTTGTAATGAGTTTTGAAGATTTCAGAGGAATTGGCAAGCATTTGGAAGAGATTGGATGAAGATTTCAGAGATTATGTTCGAGTTGCGTTCGTCATTGTGTTTGAACAAAACATTCTAGTGTCTTCATGTTCTAGTTGCATTCATCTCAGCGTTCGAACGAGACTTTCCAGTGGCTTCACGTTCGAGTTGCGTTCGTTATCACATTCGAACGTGGTTTGTGGAATAATACGCATTCATCACGTATTTGTTTGGCGTTAGAATGCCTTTGCAAATTCTGCAGATTTTGGACGTGTTTTAAAGGCTTTTTGAAGACTTGGAAACCCTTCCTATATAAAGAAAGCTTTAGCCACTTTAATTACTTAGTGTTGGAAACATAATATTCAGAGCCTCCACATCTTTGTTTCCATATTCTTTAAGAGTTCACCATTGAAGACTCCATTGATCTCACGTCTTCTTTGTTATTGGTGAATATATTTCTTTGGTAACCATCATAATACCAAACCTTATCAAACTATAACCTTTTGCTTTCTAGGGTGGAGATTGGTCGTCGGAGTTCCGGCAAGAGCGAGTTCGCTGTTGGATTTACTATAAGAGACTTCAGAGGTTCTGGGAAAGGCTACTTGGTGCTGGTTTGAGGAGTTTCCTTGGGTTATTATAGTTGGAGTAATTGAATCAGCAAATATTTTGCTATAGACCTTTTAACCATTATTGTAAGTTTCTCTTCATAATGCATTCTAGTGGTAATCTATACCCAGGGTGGTTTTTCTTTGCCAAGAGTTTTCCACTTCGTAAACAAATCTGATATTATTTATTTACTCTTCAGCACTTTATTTATTGTTTAGATTAAGGGTGCTATTTTTGATTAGACCTAAGGATGTATGTTCTTAACCATATAAATATTAATCTAGGACTTGTCTTAGTTAGTATAGTTAGATCTTATTTTCCGTAGTTTATCCCTAGGTGTACAAGAGTCAGAACCTATATCGTAATTTCAATTGGTATCAAATCCTAACTCCGATCCTTAGCCCGTTAACTATGGATATAAATCAACCTATAAATTATTCCCCATTTTTTGATGAGACACATTACCCTTATTGGAAGATCCGTATGAAAGTGTTGCTCAAATCCCTAGAGGATGTTTGTTGAGTATGTATGGAAAAAACTCATGGTCACCCTAAACAAGGTCTATACCTCAAAGGACAAACTCACATGGTCCAAAGAGGAGTTTGAAGACATAAATAGGATCAATAAAGCTATTAATGCCATACACATTGTTGTCCGCCTCATAAAATTTATAAGAATCTCCATATGTGAGATTGCAAAGTAAGAGCACTCACTCTAAATTTGATTCTTCGAATCTAGCTCGTCAGACCTCTGCACTTTCTAAACAGATTCACTTCATTAGTGAGAAATTGGTGATGCTAATAAGGAATTCTGAAGTGAAAGAGATTCCTAAGAAAATTTGGGTAAGAAAGAAAAAATTCTTCATAATTACTTCTAAATGCTTCAATCCTGAAATGATTGATGAGGTTGCACTTCAGTGTGTCTCTTCTTAGATGGTGCATTCATCTTCATGCATTGCATTTGTGTGTCCATGTATTTTATTTTTGCATGATTGCATGATGCATTTTATTTTTGCATTGTATTTTTTTTTGAGTGTATGTTTTATTTGTGTGATATGTCTATTGGTATATAGGATAGAAATCCGGGCATAATTTCATAGCAAATTCTTAATGGACGGTAATATAATCTATACTCGGGATACAACTCCATGTACTGTTGGAAAATAACAAGTCTTTTGCCGTATCTTTTATTTTTTTTTTCAAAAAAGGAAATATACAGAAAAATAAATTAAAAGACCAAAAAGAGTTATTAGCTTGAAATAGCATGTCTTAACTTAAAGCATGTGGTCCTGATATATTGGATATTTGGCTATGCATCTATTCTTTAATGCTTTGTGTGCATAAATATGTGTGATGAAAACTCTTAATATATTTTGTGCTTGCATCTCACATACACATTTTATTGATTTTCAGGCTTGATCGTATATATGAGTTATTGGATTGGTAGTCTAATCTCTATAATATTAAGATCACTAAGTAATGTGTGACCTCTGACTAGATGACTTTATGCATAAAGAAAAAATTTAACGAGTCTCAAGTACTGCAATTAAAGTACTCAAAAGATAAGGGCAAAAATCATTCAATCGAAAGAGTTTTTATTTATAAGCTCATATTAAGAGGGATGAATAATAGCATGCAACCAATATTTCTTGTTTTCATGTCCTAGTGGTGCTGGGTTTGAATAGTTGTTCTGTGTACTTAATATTATATGAGATATGACTTCTTTAGTTTAATCATGCTCATAAAATAAGATCTTATGCTTTAAATTTTTGTGCACTGATTTTTATTCATGCAAGTGTTTGTTATGCTTTGATGTTTAAGTCATATGCATGCGTGTATTATTAAGCATGAATGGACATATTTCATATTATGTCATATCATAAATAACTAAATATTAACTGGGCATTATTGTAAGTGTCTTTAATGCTATTTTTTTTTATCATTTTTTCATGTTTTTCTTTTTATTTGTGTGCATATTTTCATTGCGTTTCATTACATCAATTATTTCTTTTAGCATTACATCTTCCATGTTTTGCATGTTCTTCTTCCCATGTGATTCTTTTTACTAACTGAGATGTGCTATTAATGAGAGGGAGAATTTTACATATGTTGTTGTTGTTGTTGCTAGTCGGTTGGTGTTTTGCATGTTCTTCTTCCTATGTATGATTATGATGATGCTGATGATGCTTACTTATTTAAAAGTGCAATTTTATTTCTGATATTCTTTTTGCTTTTCACGAATTTTTGTTTGTTGTTATTTCAGGTGAGCAATTTGACCTCTACATCAACTTCAAGACTATTAGATGTTAGGTTTTAGATCAAGTAACATTGTAATGAGTCTCTGTCTTGATGATTGACAGTTGGCTATTTTATTTTTACATTTATTTCCATAGTATTTGTATTAGATGTTTTTGTCACGGAATGTAAAAGGGGGATATTGTTGGTTCTATGTGTTGGACAATTCCATAGAAAATCAAGTTCATTTAAGTTGTAATGAGTCTTGAAGATCTCAAAGGAATTGGATAAGCATTTGGAAGATAAAGATTTCAAAGATTATGTTTCAGTTGCATTTGTCTCAGTGTTCGAACGAAACATTCCAGTGGATTTACATTCGAGTTGCGTTAATTAACACGTTCAAAAGTGGTTTATGGAACAATATGCGTTCGTCTGACATTCGAATGCCTTTGCGAATTCTGCTTATTTTGGACGTGTTTTAAAAATTTAGAGACTTGGAAACCCTACCTATATAAAGAAAGCCTTAGCCACTTTACCTAGTGCTGGAAACATAATATTCAGAGCCTCCACATCTTTGTTTCCATCTTTTTAAAAAAGTTCACCATTGAAGACTTCATTGATCTCATGTCTTCTTTGTTCTTGGTGAGTATATTTATTTAGTAACCATCATAACACCTAACGTTACTAAACAATAACCTTCAGAGTTCTGAGTTGGAGATTAATTGTCGGTGTTCCAGCAAGAGTGAGTTTGATGTTGGATTTACTACAAGAGACTTCAGTGGTTTTGGAGAAGACTGTTTGATGTAGGCTCGAATAGTTTCCTTGGGTTATTATAGTTTGGGTAATTGAGTCAGTAAAGGTTTTGCTATAGGTCTTTTAACCATCATTGTAAGTTTCTCTTCATAGAGAATTCAGGTGGTAACCTACACACTGAATGGTTTTTCTCTGCAAAAAGTTTTCCACTTCGTAAACAAATCTGATGTCATTTGTTTAATTTTTGTAGTTTATTTTTCGGCACTTTATTTATTGTTTAGATGACGAGTGTAGTTTTGTTTAGACTTAAGGGTGTATATTCTTAGGTATAGAAATATTAATCTAAGACTTGTCTTAATTAGTGTAGTTAGATCTTGTTTTCCGCAGTTTATCCCTAAGTGTACAATGGTCAAAACCTATATCGTAATTTCATATAGCAACCTAAATGATGAGAGTAGTCGGTCAAAACAAGGAGCTCAATCATATCCTCTGCAAGAACTTGCTCAATCATCACAAACTTTAGCAAATGCAAGTAATCCTAGACAAATAAGTTTACATAAGTGCTAGAATGAAGTATGATTTTTCATTATAGCAATTTTACTTTAACAATGTTATAGAATTTGATCTACAATGTTATATAATTACAAGTGTTACTTGATCACATAATTATATATATATTTCTTATATGTAATGAATGCATTTTGGTTCCAAAAGAATGGACTACCATAGTCTTCTGTTAACGAGTAGACAAATTCATATTGAATTAACAATAAATTTTTAAATGACAGAGCAATAAAATTTCAAATGGTGGACTGGAGTTTTCACAACATAAAATTCCAGGGCATAATCGCTTTTGTTGTTATTATAACTGATCGGTGTGAAATCACTCATGTTACGCAAGCGTACGTATCATTCAAGTAGTATAAATGTATCGAGCACTCGAGGACTTAAAACCTATGATATTAATTTATGAAGATAAATTTCTACAAGTATCTAAGTTGATTATTGATTGATGGGTGGATGGTGATTTAATCTAAAACAAATAAATAAAACTAAAGTAGATTTTAAGATTTAAATAATGATATGAAAATATCCAGGGTTGTGAATCCTACCAATATTCTTCTAAAGATGAGTTGATTATCTTGTGCTTGTGTAATATGTCAGTTTATTAACCTGAAACACGAAGTTTTGCAAAAGCCTCTTCCGATGGTCATATGTAAACACACAAAGTTACCCAATTAACTATATTCTTATGTTAATTAAGAAACTCCAAATTCATTAAGTTTAAGTTCCAACTATGGCTACCCACGCCCGACAGATATATTTCTATCCCGGAAGGAAATCTCTAAGGTGATTGTGAGGTCATGAGCTATTGAGTCTACAACTAAACCTAAAATCTATTTTCCAAGTTCATTTTAAGTTTAACTAATCAATCTTATTAGTGGCCAATTAATAAAAAGCATTAAGAACTAGACTCAACAAATAAACCAAAACATCACACAAGACATAAGAAAAGTCAACTTATTAAATCATTGATATTGGTTTTCATCATAACCCTAGAGAACGTATTTCGTTACAACTCATACCTAGGACTACTAAAGACAAATAAATAAAACATCATACAAACAAGTTGAAAGCTAAATAGTAACAATTACAATAATGAAATAAAATATTGGGGTTATGGGATCCACTTTTAGTCTTTCAAATCTAGAAATCTCTCTTATTATAATATATAAATTTGTATTATATTACCAACCGACCATATAGGCGGTATCCAATTAAATCTGATTTTAATTAATTCTAACCGTCCATAAAGGCTGTATCCAATTAAGTCAGGTTAAAATTAATTTAATTAAGTCCAACCGACCATAAAAGCGGTATCCAATTAAGTCTAGTTTTAAGATAATTTATATATTATAAATAAGGGAGATTAATCTAAATTATCATAATAAAAGCTTCACCTTTCACTCCAATAGAGAGAAGTTACCTACTCATGCTTAAATAAAAAGACACACAATTTTATTGCTAAAATAAAAAGAAAATACAAGAAAGCTGAAAATAAACAAACAAGATACCTTCTTCTTAGTATTCTAAGAAATTCCCTAGAAGAAAGTATGAAGAAAATCCTCTGATTTAGGCTGATATTTATAGGCTTCAAATCGGGTGCGCGTTGCGACGTGCCAAGTCTTCTGCATCGCGACGCACGCTACAGTAGATGGCGGCACACTGAATTATTGGCCCGGCGTCGCGATGTGTTGAGGGCTGAGCGTCGTGACACTGACATCATGATGACACAAGTGATGACACGTGTCGGAAGATAAATTATTGGCCCGGTGTCGCGATGCGTTGAGGCTTGCGCATCGCGATGCGTGAACAGTAAATTTCCCATTTTGCCTTTTTTGATATGTTTTTCACCATTTTAGTCGCGATTTGATTCCAGTGAGTCCCGATATTTTATTTATCTACAAAATTAACACAAACACATCAAAACGTTCATAAACTCCAGAAACTATACAAAATTTTAAGTAAAATGGGCGATAAATATTGATATATATTTTGCTCATCACACCATAAACCTAATATTTTGCTAGTCCTTGAGCAAAACAATAAAACAAAATGAAATAAATAACTTTAAAATAAATTAACCTAAGCCACTTTCGTGGGGATCAAGGTTGAATTTAGCGTATGTGATCGATGGTAAACGTACACGTAGCGCAAGCGCACATATCGCTCAAGTAGTATAAAATGTATCGATCCCACGAGGACTTAATTTATGAAGCCAAATGTTTACAAGTATCTAATAGATTGATTGTTGATTGGATGGTGATTTTAAACTAAAACAAGTAAATAAAACAGTGTGAATGTAAATTAAAGGAAAATTTAATATTATAAAACTATCTAGGGTTGTGAATCATTCCAATATCTTTTAAAGATGAAGTGATTATCTCATGTTTGTGCAATATACCGGTTTATTAACTTGGAACACGAAGTTATGCAAAAGCCTCTGTCGATGGTCAGATGCAAACACCCAAAGTAATCAAATTAATCATATGTCTATATTAACCAAATTACCTAAATTCATTAAGATTAAGTTCTAATTGTGGCTACCCCCGCCCGACAGGTATATGTCTATCCTGGAAGGAAATCTACCTAAGGATCACCATGCCCCAAGGTGAGATCGTGAGCTATTGAGTATAAGGCTGAAACCTAAAATTTTTTCGTCAAGATTATTTTAAATTTACCAGATCAATCTTATTAATGGCTAGTTAACAAGAAGTATTAAGCTTAAGACTCAATAAATAAACCTTTATATTACCCAAGACACAAAATAACCACTTATAAAATGGTGATATTGGAATTCATCACAACCCCAACTATGATATTTAGCTACAACACATATATAGGACTACTAAAAACATAAATAAAGAAAATGACATAAAGTAAAACTTGAAATTAAAAAGATAAAATTAACAATAAAGAAAATGCTGGGGGTTAGAGGATCCACTTTTATTACTTCTAATATAGATATCTCTCTTATTATAATATATAAACTTTGCATGACATTACCAATCGACCATATAGGCGGTATCCTGATTAAGTCAGATTTATGATTAATTCCAACCGACCATAAAGGCAGTATCCAATTTAGTCAAGTTAAAATCAATTTAATTAAGTCCAACCGATCATAAAGACAGTATCTCATTAAGTCAGGTTTTAAAATAGTTTATATATTATAATTAAGGGAGATTAATCTAAATATTAGTAATAAAAGCTTTACCTTTTATCCCTGCAGAGGGGAGTTACCTCCTCATACTGAAAAGTAAAATAAAGAAAGAACTATAGCATAAAATAAAAATTAAATACAAGAAAGCTGTAAATAAACAAACAAGATACAATCTTCTTAGCATTCTTAAGGAAATCCCCAGAAGAAGGTATGAAAATTTTAAATGAATTCGGCCTCATTTTATAGGCAAATGTTTCGTTCACGCGTCGCGACACAGAACCCTTGCGCCCCGCGACGTGCCATTATTTCAACAGGATGATAACACATGGCTGTCGGTAGAATTATTGGCTCGACGTCGTGACACATGAAGGCTTGCGCGTCACGACGCTGACGTAAGTAATGACGTGTAATATCTATAGCATTGGGATGATGACACGTGTTCGAAGTATGATAGCAGGTTTACTGTGATATTGACACGTGGCCGACGCATGTTAGCAAGTACGTATGATATCAATCTTTCTCTGATGTTGACACGTGGCCGGCGTATGTTAGCAGATGCGTATGATAGCAATCTTTCTCTGACGTTGACACGTGACCGGTGCATGTTAGCAATCGCGATGCAAAAGTGTTTCGCGTTGCGACGCAGAATTCCAATTTTGCCTTTTTTGTCTGTTTTTCACTGTTTTAGCCCCGATTTGATTCCAGTGAGACCTGAAACCTTATTTATCTACAAAATATAGAAAACACATCAAAATATTCACAAAACTCAAGAAACTATACAAAATATTAAGTCAAAGGGACGGTAAATACTGATATATTTACCGCTTATCACACCCCCAAACCTAACATTTTGCTAGTAGTGAGCTTTAGGCTAGTGACTCCCAAGCCAGTTGACTTTAGGGCACTAGGTGTTAAGACACCCTTACAAACTTAATTACTCAGATTTCAGATTTTTTTTTATTTTTTTTATATAACATCTTCAATCCATGTAGCGAGCTTCCCCTCCCCCAAAACTAATTGAGATATTGTTCCAAATGTCTCAAAAGTAGAAGAAGAGTTTAGAAAACAGTACCTAGTTAGCTGAAATTCTACATCTAAAAAGAAAATTAAAGGTTAAGATCCAGATTTATCCAACGCTTTTTACCAAGATCATTATCGGACCAGTTTATCTTGTAAATGATAGGGTCAATTTGTGGTTCAAAGGCTAAGAGTTGGTCAATTAAATCATGGGCTGTTCTGGCAGTGAAATGGATATCTTTTAAGGTTTTGAAAGGAACCCATTTCTTCAGACATCATCAAGAAATACACAAAGGAAATCATAAAATCCATCAGCGTTCAACAATCCAATTGGTTTCTGGTGTATGTTCAAGTTTACCCAAGATAGTACTGTAAAAATTTCCTCCATCGTGCCCAAGCCACCTAGCAAAGCAATAAAAGCATCAGCACGATTTATCATTTCAACAAGTCATTCAGATATACCTGGCACAATGCATTCATCTCCGTTTGATGGTCCTATAAGATTTGCCTCTACCAAAGGTTTTGGGATGATTCCCAAAACTTGACTACCTCCTTCTTGCACGACCCTTGAAACACACCCCATTAGTCCAAGATTGCCACCGCCATACACTAAGTGCATATTCCTTTCAGCTATGACTCTGCCCAATTCCTGTGCTGCTTCAACGAACTCTAGTTTAGAACCAACACTAGTACCGCAAAACACACAGATGTTAACAACTCGTCTTCTTGAAGTTGCTTCCATATTTTTTTTTTGTAAATTTTTTTATGTATTTCTTTCTCAAGTCTGGATGTCTTCAAGAATGCAATGATGAGCTGAATTTATAGAACCTGAAAAAGGGTTAGTAATAATAGCACTAGTACCTGCCAAATGACAATTATTAGCTTAACAGTAAAATAAATCGTGAAAGTCAAAAAGTCTGGATCCTGTCGGAGAAAATAAAAGAAAATAACAAATCACAATTATTAGTTAAAGACAAAGAGATAATAATATTTACAAGAAGTAACGACTTGATTGATATCTATGCGTCAAAGACAAGCTTCCCATCCAATTTTCTTATAAATTGGCAAACAGAGTCTTTTAAAGTCAGATTCCCGAGACTTAACTGCTGTCTTTCTTTTCGAAACTGTGTATGTAACATGTGAATTACGTGATACACATATCCACTGGGATGCGTCTCAAGAGTCAATGATATGTCATCTAAAGACTCATTACTTATGCCATTCCTAATGAATTTAATTTTATCTTCGCGGTTATCAGACACAATTCCTAAAAAAAGACAACGAGTATTACATGTCATGCATGCACATCTATAGCAAACACCTAATCTTTTAGCTCTTCTTTTCTTAGCATATATGCTTCTTCCTAAACCAGGCAGATATGAAATAAAAGAGTCAGAAGACTCACCTGCCAATCAGACTCGTGCTTCAATTAACCAATGAATGTCACTAGGAATACCTTTGATCATCAGAAGTCTGATTCGTTCCATGCGAGCTTTGTAGACTTTCATCAGAGAGTTTTGAGGGAGGAAGGAAATTGCTTGTGAAGATTTGCGAGAACGTCTTCCATCTTATCTGTGACTTTACCTACAAAAATTAAACACACAAAAATAAAACACACCAAATCTTAATATATAAACAAATTGCATGGGTTGCCTCCCTGCTAGCGCTAAGTTTAACGTCATCAACTAGACATGACTGCCCGAACGTTAGGCTGGATCTGAAAGTGTGACACTTTCTTTTTGTCGCTCAAATGATTCTCCCCTGTAGTGCTTGACACACTGACTGTTTACTTTGAATGTATCATTGGAGTTGGGATCAAGCAACTCAACGGCTCCATATGGTAAAACTTGGGTGATTAAAAATGGACCTGACCATCATGATTTCAGCTTTCCAGGAAAAAGTTTCATTCTTGAATTGTATAACAACATCTGCTGCCCTGGTTCCAATTGTCTTCGCACTATTTTTTGATCATGCCATTTCTTGGTCTTTTCTTTGTATAGTCTGGCATTCTCATAAGCCTGTAGGCGAAATTCCTCCAATTCGTTCAGTTGGTGGAGCCTTTTCTCTCATGCTGCTTGTAGATCAAGATTTAACTTCTTCATTGCCCAATATGCTTTATGTTCAAGCTCCACTGGCAAATGGCATGCTTTACCAAACACCATTCGATATGGGGACATACCAATAGGTGTTTTGAAAGTTGTCCAGTAGACTCATAATGCGCCATCCAGTTTTATAGACCAATCCCTCATTGTTGATCCAACGGTTCTCTCCAAGATTCTTTTGATCTCCATGTTTGAAACTTCAACTTGTCCATTTGACTGTAGATGGTAAGCAGTGGTAACTTTATGAGTAACTCTATATTTGGATAGGAGTGCATCAAAGTATTTTTTGTAGAAGTGTGTGCTACCCGAGGTGTTCCGAAGCGAGTGAAAATATTATTTTTAAGGAATTTTATCACCACTTTTGAATCATTTTATGGCAGTGTTGTTGCTTCAACCCATTTGGAGACATAGTCTACTGAAACCAGAATGTACATGTTCCCAAAAGATGGAACAAAGGGTCCCATAAAATTAATCTTCTATACATCAAATATCTTCACTTCGAGAATGTTTTGAAGAGGCCATTCATTTCTCCTCGAAATATTTCCTGTTCTCTGGCACCTTACACATTGAAGAACAAATAAGTAAGCATCTTTAAACAAAGTGGGCCAGAACAAACCTAATTGTAGAACTTTGGCTGCAGTTTTATCTCCGCTGAAGTTTCCGTCGTATGGTGATGAATGACAATGTTGCAGGACACTATTGACCTCCTCATGTGGAACAGAACGTCTTAGTAATTGATCAGCACATCATTTGAACAGGTAGGACTCATCTCAGACATAATACTTGACTTATTTGAAGAACTTCTTTCGCTGCTGATGTGTCCATTCCAACGGCCATTTTCCCAAGATTATGTAGTTTACATAGTCAGCATACCAAGGTACATCATTTTGTTTGGTGGCAAACAACTGTTCATCTGGAAAGGTTTCTTTGATTGCCAGTTCATTGCCAGCTGTTTCTCCATTTTCGAGCCTCGATAAATGATCTCCCACTTGGTTTTCAATCCCTTTCCTGTCTCGGATCTCCACGTCAAATTCTTGCAGCAGAAGTACCCAACGGATCAATCTGGGCTTAGCATCTTTCTTCACAATCAGGTATTTGATTGCTGAATGATCTGTGTAGACCACCACTTTGGGACCCAGCAGATAGAAGCAGAATTTATCGAAAGCAAACACAACTGTTAGCAACTCATTTTCAGTGGTTGTGTAGTTGAGTTGTACTTCATTCAGAGTTCTGCTGGAGTAGTAAATGGTGTGGAAAAGTTTTGCTTTGCGTTGTCCCAAAACTGCACCTACAGTAAAATCACTAGCATCGCACATCACCTCAAATGGAAATGTCCAGTCTGGTGCTAAAATAATGGGGGCAGAGATAAGGTTATGTTTCAAGATCTCAAAAGCTTCATGGCATTCTTTGGTGAAATTGAATGGCACATCTTTCTCCAGCAGATTGCATAGAGGTTTAGAAATCTTGGAGAAGTCTTTGATAAATCTCCTGTAAAAGCCTGCATGTCCGAGAAAACTCTGAATCCATTTGACGGATGATGGTGGAGGTAATTTCTCTATTGTTTCGATTTTTGCTTTGTCTACCTCGATTCCCTTTTGTGAGATTCGATCTCCCAGGACAATGCCTTTCTGCACCATGAAATGGCATTTCTCCCAGTTGAGTACGAGGTTGGTATCTTCGTATCTTTGTAACATCTTTTCCAGATTTTGCAAGCAGTGGTCGAACGAGTCTCCAAAAAAAGAAAAATCATCCATGAAAACCTCCATACTTTATTCCAGCATGTCTGAGAAGATGGCCATCATGAAACGTTGAAATGTGGCAGGAGCATTACATAATCCAAATGGCATTCTGTGGAAAGCAAAAGTACCATACAGACATGTAAAAGTAGTTTTCTCCTGATCTTCTGCGGTGATGGAAATCTGATTTTACCCCGAATATCCATCCAGAAAACAATAGAATTCATATCCCGCCAGTCTGTCTAGCATTTGGTCAATGAATGGTAGTGGGAAATGATCATTCCTTGTTGCTTTGTTCAACTTCCTGTAGTTCATGCATACTCTTCATCCAGTCACCGTTCTTGTTGGAATCAGCTCGTTCTTTTAGTTTGTGACTACAATTATTCCTCATTTCTTTAGCACACATTGCATATAACTCACCCAAGTGCTGTCAGAGATGAGGTAAATGATGCCGGCATCCAACCATTTGATAATTTCTTTCTTTACAACCTCCTTCACGATTGGATTTAATCTTCGTTGATGCTCCACTATGGCTTTGTACTGTCGTTCATCAGATTTTATGCATGCAAAATAATGGACTAATGCCTCGAATGTCTGCTATAGTCCAGCCAATGACTTTCTTGTGTTCTCGTAACACTCTCAGCAACTTAACTTCCTGCTCCAATGTTAGCGATGAAGAAATAATCACAGGTAAATCAGAAGAATTTTCTAAGAATGCATACCTGAGATGGCTCAAAAGTGGCTTTAATTCTAGCTGCGGTGATTCTTCAATCAAGGGCTTGATTTGCTCCTTTTTCGGTAGTTCCAAACTTTCCATCTGTGGTGTCGATTTGAAGCGAAATGGTCTGTCAAAATAGTTGATACATTCCAGAATTTCATCATTTAGCTCGCTGTCAGTGATGTTGGTGATGCAAGCTTCAGGTTTGTCTGTGGAAAGTTGCATTGCATCAGTATCCTGGATGATACTATATAAAACATCAATTCTGAAACATTCCTCCTCCTTTTCATCATTCGGGAATTTCATGGCTTTGAAAATATTGAATGTAACTTATTGGTCCTGCACTTTCATGGTTAGTTCTCCTTTTTGTACATCAATAACAGTTCGACTTGTAGCCAAGAATGGTCTCCCGATGATGATAAATATATCTTTGTCTTCTTCCATGTCAAGGATAATGAATTCTGCAGGGAAAATGAATTTGTCGACTTTAACCAATACATCTTCCACTACACCTCTCGGAAATGTGAGCGATCTGTCAACAAGCTACAGAGTAACTGAGGTGGGCATTGCTTCTCCAATCTAGAGTTTCCTGTAAATAGACAAAGGCATCAAGTTAATGCTGGCACCTAAATCACACAAAGCCTTACTGAAGTAATGTTCTCCTATGGTGCAAGGGATGGTGAAACTGCCAGGGTCTTTCAACTTTGGGGGAAACTTCCTCTGAATGATGGCGTTGCATTCTTCTGTCAATGCTACTATCTCGTAATCTCCCAATCTTCACTTTCGTGAAAGAATATCTTTCATGAATTTGACATAGCTGGGCATTTGTTCCAACGCTTCTGGAAATGGAATGTTGATATGCCGCCTTTTGAAGATCTCCAGGAATCGAGCAAACTTTTTGTCCAGTTTATGTTTCTGGAGACGTTGTGGAAATGGTAGAGGAGGAGTGAATCTTTCTCGATCATTTTATTTTGTCTCTTTTTCATCCATTTGTGGTTCTGCTTCGCTGCTTTCTTTTGGAACTTCCCTAGATGATGCCTTGATTCCAACATCTTTTTTGATTTCAGTACCGTTTTTCAAAGTAATGGCTTGACATTGATCCTTCCCTCGGTTTCTTGGATTTGGTTCTGTGTTGCTAGGAAGGTTACCTTGTGGTCTGTAACTCTGAGCATTAGCCAGTTGTCCCATTTGATTCTCCAGTGTTTTAATAGAAGCTGTTTGATTTTGAATTAATGCTGCTTGAGAGTCATATTTCGCTTCAAGCTTTTTCAAATGGGCCAGCACTTCTGTTATTCCTGGTTCTTTTTCATACTCCTAGCCTTTGTTTTGCTGTTGGAATCCTGGTGGTGGGTTGTTCCTTTGCCCTGAATTGTTGCTCCATGCGAAATTGGGATGATTCCTCTATCCTGGGTTGTAGGTGTTGGAATATGGATTGTTCCCCTGTCTGTTGAAATTTTTGACATAATTCACCGTCTCATCATGTTGGTTGTATGATTCTGCCTCTGGTGCTCCTCCATATGGTGAACCTGTGGATCCAGCATTACCCTGCATGCTAAGAGTTTCCATGAATTTGCATATCTGATCCAACTTGGCATTCATTTCTGTGTTAGCTCCAACTTCATAAATTCTTGTAATTTTTTGGATCAAGCTCCTTTCTGTAGGCCACAAAGAATTGTTGTTGGCCATTTCTTCAATTAAGTCTCAGGCCTGATCCTCTCATTTTTCCATTAAAGCTCCTCCAGCAGCAGCATCTATTATGGTTCTCATTAGTCCCGAAAGTCAATTATAGAAGGTTTGGACTTGTAGTCACTTTGAAATCTCATGGTGAGGAAATTTTTGGAGTAACTCCTTGTATATTTCCCAAGCTTTGCAGAGGGATTCCGAGTCATGTTGTACAAAGGATGTTATGTCATTCCTCAGCTTTGCAGTTCTGGCAGGGAGAAAGTACTTTGCAAGGAATTTGGTGGCTAGAGTGTTCCAAGTTGTTATGGAACCTGCTGGTAGTGAATGTAGCCAAGCCTTAGCTCTGTCTTTCAAAGAATATGGAAACACACGCATTGTCATTGCTTCTTCTGCATCTCGGTTGTAATTGAATGTGCCGCAAACTTCCAGGAAGTTACTGATGTGGGCATTAGGATCTTCAGTTGCATTCCCCTAAACTGAACTGACTGCTGTATCATCTGAATGTATGTTTTGATGTCACATGCATTTGCTGGTAAGGGAGGAAGTACAAGCATGATATGAAGCCGTCAACCACCAGAATAGTTCTGTCTCGAATGGGAATTGGTGGTGCAACCACCAATGGTTCAGATTCCATATTGATCATTGCTTCTTGGCCTTCTCGCATTTCCCTTCTCAACTGTCTGATTGTTCTTTCAATTTCTGGGTCAAGCAGATGAATTTCAAAGCTTCTGGTTCTTCTCATGTAGTGTCTGAGAACCTGAAACACAAGAAAACATAAATAATAGGTAAAAATAAATTAGACACAAGTATAAGTATCTAACCCCAAAATTAATAGTGAAAGATAAATAAGTCCCCGGCAATGGCGCCAAAAACATGATCGGTGGTAAACACTCACGTAACGCAAGTTCACGTATCGCACAAATAGTATAAAATGTATCGATCACATGATGACTTAATACCTAAGCTATTAATTTATGAAGCCAAATGTTTACAAGTATGTGATAGATTGATTGTTGATTGGATGGTGATTTTAAACTAAAACAAGTAAACAAAACAGTGCAAATGTAAATAAAAGGAAAATTCAATATTATAAAACTATCTAGGGTTGTGAATCCTTCCATTATCTTTTAATGATGAAGTGATTATCTCATGTTTGTGCAATATACCGGTTTATTAACTTGGAACATGAAGTTATGCAAAAGCCTCTATCGATGGTCAGACGAAAACACCCAAAGTAATCCAATTAATCATATGTCTATGTTAACCAAATTACATGAATTCATTAAGATTAAGTTCTAATTGTGGCTACCCCCGCCCGACAGGTATATGTCTATCCTGGAAGGAAATCTACCTAAGGATCACCATGCCTCAAGGTGAGATCGTGAGCTATTGAGTCTAAAGCTGAAACCTAAAATTCCTTCGTCAAGTTTATTTTAAATTTACCAGATCAATCTTATTAATGGCCAGTTAACAAGAAGTATTAAGCTTAAGACTCAATAAATAAACCTTTATATTACCCAAGACAAAAAATAACCACTTATAAAATGGTGATATTGGAATTCATCACAACCCCAAATATGATATTTAGCTACAACACATATCTAGGACTATTAAAAACATAAATAAAGAAAATGAAATAAAGTAAAACTTGAAATTAAAAAGATAAAATTAACAATAAAGAAAATGATGGGGGTTAGAAGATCCACTTTATTACTTCTAATATAGATATCTACCTTATTATGATATATAAACTTTGCATGACATTACCAACCGACCATATAGGCGGTATCCTGATTAAGTCAGATTTATGATTAATTCCAACCGACCTTAGAGGCGGTATCCAATTTAGTCAGGTTAAAATCAATTTAATTAAGTCCAACCGACCATAAAGGTGGTATCCCATTAAGTCCAGTTTTAAAATAGTTTATGTATTATAATTAAGGGAGATTAATCTGAATATTAGTAATAAAAGCTTTAATTTTTACTCCAACAGAGGGGAGTTACCTCTTCATTTTGAAAAGTAAAATAAAGAAAGAACTATTGCATAAAACAAAAATTAAATACAAGAAAGCTGTAAATAAACAAACAAGATACAATCTTATTAGTATTCTTAAGGAAATCCCCAGAAGAAGGTATGAAAATTTCAAATGAATTCGGCTTCAATTTATAGGCAAATTTTTGGTCCACGCATCACGACGCAGAACCCTTGCGCGTCGCGACGCGCCATTGATTCAAAAGGATGATGACACATGGCTGTCGGCAGAATTATTGGCTCGGTGTCGCGACGCGTGAAGGCTTCCGCGTCACAATGCTGACGTAAGCAATGATTTGTAGTGTCGTCAGCATTGGGATGATGACACGTGTCCGGCGTATGATAGCAGGTTTACTGTGATGTTGACACGTGGTTGGCGTATGTTAGCAAGTGCGTATGATAGCAATTTTTCTCTAATGTTGACACGTGGTCGGTGCATGTTAGCAAATGCGTATGATAGCAATATTTCTCTGATGTTGACACGTGGCCGGTGTATGTTAGCAATCGCGACGCAGAAGTGTTTCTCATCGCGATGCAGAATTCCAATTTTGCCCTTTTTGTCATTTTTCGCTATTTTAGCCCAGATTTGATTCCAGTGAGTCCTGAAATCCTATTTATCTGCAAAATACAAAAAACACATCAAAATATTCAAAAAACGCAAGAAACTATTCAAAATATTAAGTCAAATGAACGGTAAATACTGATATATTTACCGCTTATCAGTATGCAATAAGCCATTAAACCCCTAGGTGTCCCTAGTGGACGAGTTGTAGTATCATGAGGGCTTACAGCAACGATACCCACAAATGTTAATCGAATGTACAATCAATCACAAAAACAAAATAAAAAGATAAACGAGTTGGTAACTAAACAAGTGAAATTCTTATCCAAGTTAATAGTTGTTTTCTTTCTTTCTAAATTACCAAATAAGTAAATTCTCCGATTTTTATTTTTACCATTCTCTATATACACAACCAACAAGGTGTTAATCAATTCATTGTACCCACAATATTCATAAGTATGAAGATCAAATTTAGTCAATATTACAAACTTTCACTTACAACCCATGTTCGTATGTTACCATGTATGTTAATGATACCTGTCAAATGAGCATATGAAGATCAAATTTAGTCAATATTATGGAGAATTCACGAATTTAAATAATTCAAAAGGAAATAAACAGAAATTAACTTGTTACGAATTAGGCTGAGATACGTCTCAGGAGCGAAAACTCAGCTATCTCAAACACAATTCCAATTGGTTAGTAAAGTTAAGAACATAAAAATCAAATAAGTTTTTTTTTTCAATTTTTTTTCAATTTTTTTTAATATAACACACACAAACAAGATACTAGTCAACTATCCCGTCCCCAAACTTAATTGAGACATTGTCCCCAATGTCTTAAAAAGAAGAAGAAAAGTTTAAAAGATAGTACCTGGTTAGCGTGGAATTCTACATCTATAAAGAAAACTAAAGGTTAATATCCATATTTATCCGACGCTTCTTACCATGATCATTGTCAGACCAGTTTAACTTGGAAATAATATAGTCAATTTTTGGTTTGAAGGCTAAGAGTTGGTCAATTAAATCATTAGATGTTCTGGCAGTGAAAATGATTTCTTTTATGGGTTTTGAAATGAACCCATTTCTTCTGGCATCTTCAAGAAACACAAAAAGAAAGTAAAAAAATCCATCAACATTAAATAATCCAATTTGTTTCTGGTGTATGTACAAGTTTGCCCAAGATATCACTGTTAAAATTTCCTCTTATCGTGCCCATGCCACCTGAAAAAGCAATAATAGTATCAACACGGTTAATCATTTCAACAAGTCGTTCATACATACCTGACACGATGCATTCCTCTCCGTTTGATTGTCCGATAAGATTTGCGTCCGCCAAAGGTTTTGGGATGATTCCCAAAACTTGACTGCCTCCTTACTGCACAGCCTTTGAAACGTACCCCATTAGTCTAAGATTGGCACTACCATATACTAAGTGCATATTTCTCTCTGCCATGACTCTACCCAATTCTCTCACTGCCTCAACAAATTCTGGTTTAGATCTAGAACTAGTCCCGCAAAACACACAGATATTCATGACTCGTCTTTTTGAAGTTGCTTCCATTTTTTTCTTTACTCTCTCTCTAATCCGGATCTGTTGAAGAGAACAATGACGAGCTGAATTGATAGATCCTGAAAAAGGGTGAGTAATAATAACACTACTACCTGCCAAATGACAATTATTAGCTGAACAGTAAAATAAATCATAAAAGTCAAAAAGTATGGATCTTGTTGGCGAAAATAAAAGGAATCAAAATAAAGAAAATCACAATTATTATGTAAAGACAAAGAAATCAAAACAATAATATGTACATGTAGTAACAGCTTGAATGACCTCTATGGGTCAAGGACAAGCTTCCCATCTGATTTTCTTATAAATTGGGAAACATGGTCTTTTAAAGTCAGATTCCCAAGACTCAATTGTTGTATTTCTCTTTGAAACTGTGTATGTAAATTGTGAATTACGTGATAGACATATCCATTGGGATGCGTCTCAAGAGTCAATGATATGTCATCTAAATACTCATTACTCATGCCATCCTAAATGAATTTTATTTTATCTTCGCGATTATCAAACATCATTTCTAAAGAATGACAATGAGTGTTACAAGTACAGCGTGCATATTTATAACAAACACCTAATCTTTTAGCTCTTCTTTTCTTAGCATAAGTGTTTTTTCCTAAACCAAGCAAAAATCAAATAAAAGAGTCAGATGACTCACCTGCCAAGCGAACTCGTGCTTCAATTATCGAATGAATATCACTAGGAATACCTTTGATCATCAGAAGTCTCATTCTTTCAATGCGTGCTTTGTAGACTTTCATCAGAGAGTTTTGAGGGAGAGAAGGAAAATATTTGTGAGGTTTTGTGAGAGTGTCTTCCAACTTGTCTGTGATTTTTCCTACAAAAATAAAACACACAAAAGAAAACACATAAAATCTCCATATATACACAAATTGCATAGGTTACCTCCCTGTTAGCGCTAAATTTAATGTCATCAGCTAGACATGATTGCCCGGACGTTGGGATGGATCTGTCAGTGTGAGACTATCTTTTTTTCGCTCAAATGATTCTCCCCAATAGTGCTTGACACGTTGGCTGTTGACCTTGAATGTGTTGTTGGAGTTGGGTTTATGTATCTCAACTACTCCGTATGGTAGCACTTGGGTAATCACAAATGGACCTGACCACCTTGATTTCAGTTTGCCAGGGAAAAGTTTCAACCTTGAGTTTTATAACAACACCTGCTGCCCTGGTTCCAGTTGTCTACGCACTATTTTCTGATCATGCCAATTCTTTGTCTTTTCTTTATATAGTTTGGCATTCTCATAAGCATGGAGGTGAAATTCTTCTAATTCATTCAGTTGTAAGAGCCGTTTTTCCCCCGATGCTTGCAAATCAAAGTTCAACTTTGTTAGTTCCCAATACGATTTATGTTTGAGTTCCACAGGAAAATGGCATGCCCTTCCATACACCACACGATAATGAGACATTCCAATGGGTGTCTTGAAAGCTGTCTGGTAGGCCCATAATGCATCATCCAGTTTTCTGGACCAGTCATTCCTCATTGAACAAACAGTTCTCTCCAGGATTCTTTTGATTTCTCTGTTGGAAACTTCAACCTGATCACTTGATTGCGAATGGTAAACAGTGGAAACTTTGTGAGTAACTCCGTATTTGGATATGAGTGCGTTAAATACTTATTGCAGAAGTGTGTTCCACCATCACTGATGATTGCCCGAGGTGTTCCAAAGTGAGTGAAAATATTTTTTCTTAAGGAAATGTAGAACTACTTTGGAATCATTCGATGGTAGTGCGGTTGCTTCAATCCATTTGGAGACGTAGTCTAATATAACCAGAATATACAGGTTTCCATATGATGGAACAAAGGGTCCTATAAAATCAATCCCCCATACATCAGATATCTCCACTTCGAGAATGCTTTGAAGAGGTCCTTCATTTCTCATCGAAATATTTCTCGTTCTCTGGCACCTGTCACATTGAAGAACAAAGAAATGAGCATCTTTAAACAAGGTGGGCTAGAACAAGCTTGATTACAACACTTTGGCTGTGGTTTTGTTTCCGCTGAAGTGTCCTCATGTGGTACATAGCGACGTATTAACTGATCAACACAATGTTTGAATAGGTACGGCTCATCCCAGACATAGTGCTTGACTTATTTGAAGAATTTCTTCCATTGCTGATGTGTCCATTCCAACGACCATTTCCCCGACACTATATATATTTTACATAGTCAGCATACCATGAGATTTCATGTTGCTTGATGGCAAACAACTGTTCATCTGAAAAATTTTCTTTGATTGTCAGCTTAGTGCCAGCTGTACCTCCATTTTCGAGCCTTGACAAGTGATCTACCACTTGATTTTTTGTCCCCTTCCT
Source organism: Zanthoxylum bungeanum (assembly GCA_019454045.1). Taxonomy (NCBI): domain Eukaryota; kingdom Viridiplantae; phylum Streptophyta; class Magnoliopsida; order Sapindales; family Rutaceae; genus Zanthoxylum; species Zanthoxylum bungeanum. The sequence goes on from SKCR01048431.1 coordinate 76,769, forward strand.
ATCTCGGATTTCCACGTCAAATTCTTGCAGTAGAAGCACCCAATGGATCAATCTGGGCTTGGCATCTTTCTTTACGATCAGGCATTTAATTGCTGAATGATCTGTGTAGACCACCACTTTGGGACCCAGCAAATATGAGCGAAATTTGTTAAAAGCAAACACAACTATGAGCAAATCCTTTTCAGTTGTTGTGTAGTTGAGCCGTTCTTCATTCAATATTTTGCTGGGGTAGTAGATGGTGTGAAAAATTTTCGCTTTGTGTTGTCCCAAAACTACACCTACATTAAAATCACTGGCATCACACATTACTTCAAATGGAAGCGTCCAATCTAGTGCTATTATGATAGAAGCATAAACTAGCTTATGTTTCAGGATTTTGAAAGCATGGTGGCATTTTTTGGTGAAGTGGAAAGACACGTCTTTCTTCAACAGGTTGCACAGAGGTTTGGCAATCTTGGAGAAATATTTGATAAATCTCCGGTAAAATCCTACATGCCCAAGAAAACTTCGAATCCCTTTTACAGATGATGGTGGAGGTAATTTCTCTATCATCTCGATCTTTGCTTTGTCTACCTCAATTCCTTTCTGTAAGATCCGATGTCCCAGGACAATGCCTTCCTACACCATGAATTGGCATTTCTCCATGTTCAGTACCAGACTGGTATCATCACATCTTTGTAACACTTTTCTCAGATTTTACAAGTAGTGTTCGAATGAGTGTCCAAACACTGAGAAGTCATCCATGAAGACTTCAATGCTTTGGTCTATCATGTTTGAAAAGATGGCCATCATGCAACGTTGAAATATGGCAGGATCATTACAGAGTCAAAATGGCATCATGCGGAAAGCAAAAGTACCATATGGGCATATGAAAGTAGTTTTCTCATGATCTTCTGGGGTGATAAAAATCTGATTGTATCCTGAGTATCCATCCAGAAAGCAGTAGAAATAATGTCCCGCCAGTCTGTCTAGCATCTGGTCAATGAATGGTAGCGGGAAATGATCATTCCATGTGGATTTTTTCAGCTTCCTATAGTCCATGCATACTCTCCATCCAGTCATGGTTCTTGTCAGAATCAGCTCGTTCTTTTCGTTTGTGACTACAGTCATTCCTTCTTTCTTGGGTACACATTGCATAGGACTTACTCAAGAGCTGTCAGAGATAGGATAGATGATGTCTGCATCCAACCATTTAATGATTTCTTTCGTTACAACTTCCGTCATGATTGGATTCAGTCTCTGTTGATGTTCCACTGTGGCTTTATACTCATCGTTCATCAGGATTTTGTGCATGGAAAATGGTGGGCTAATGCCTCGAATGTCTGCTATAGTCCAGCCAATAACTTTATTGTGCTCGTGTAACACTATCAACAACTTATCTTCCTCCACCCATGTTAGGTATGAAGAAATAATCACAGGTAAATCAGAAGCGTTTTCCAAGTATGCATACCTGAGATGGCTTAGAAGTGGCTTTAGTTCCAGCTGTGATGGTTCTTCTATCGAGGGCTTGACTCACTCCTTTTTTAGAAGTTCCAAGCTTTCCACCTGCGGTGTCGAACTGAAGTGAGAGGCTTCATCAAGATAGTTTATGCATTCCAGAATCTCATCATCTAATTCCTTATCAGTCATGTTGGTGATGCATGCGTCAAGTTTGTTAGTGGAAAGTTGCATAGCATCTTTATTCTGGATGATACTATCTAGTACATCAAGTTTGAAACATTCCTCATCTCTTTCGTCATTCGGGAATATCATGGCTTTGAACACATTACATGTTATTTCTTGGTCCTGCACCCTATTGGTTAATTCACTCTTTTTACATCAATAATGGTTCGATCTATTGTCAAGAATGGTCTCCCGATGATGATAGGTACGTCTCTGTCTTCCCCCATGTCAAGGACAATGAAATCTGCTGGGAAAATGGATTTGTCGACTTTGACCAATACATCTTCCACTACACCTCTCAGAAATGTGAGTGATCTGTTAGCAAGTTGCAGAGTGACTGAGGTAGGCTTTGCTTCTCCAAGCTGCAGTTTGTGTTTATGGAGACGTTTTGGAAAAAGTGGAGGTGGAGTAAATCTTTCTCGATCATTTTCTTTTGCCTATTTTTCCTCCATCTGTGGATCTGCTTCATTGCTTTTTTTTGGAATTTTCTCAATAGATGCCTTGACTCCAACATCTTTATTGATTTCAATGCCTCTTTTCAAAGTGATAGCTTGGCATTACTATTTTCCTTTGCTCCTTGGATTTGTTTCTGTGATGCTAGGAAGTGTACCTTACGGTTTGTAACTCTTAGCATTGGCCAGCAGTCCCAATTAATTTTCCAGTGCTTTCATAGAAGCTGCTTGACTTTGAAACATAGCATTGTATGTTGCTATTTGTTTTTGATTCATTGTTTCTTGTGCTTAAAATAAAGCGTGATATTTGGCTTCTTGTTTTTTCATCTCTACAAGCAAATCTACTATTCCTGGCTCTTTTTGATACTCCTGGCCTTTATTCTGTTGTTGGAATCCTAGTGGTGGATTATTCTTTTGCCTTGAAGTGTTGTTCCATGCGAAGTTAGGGTGATTCCTCTATCCTGGGTTGTAGGTATTGGAGTAAGGATTATTTCCTTGTCTGTTGAAGTTGCTGATATAGTTCACAGTCTCATCATGTTGGTTGTAAGATTCTCCCTCTGGTACTCCTCCATATGGTGAACTTGTGGATCCAATATTAACTTGCATGCTAAGAGTTTCCAGGCATTTACAGATCTAATCCAGCTTGGCATTCACAGATGTGTTGATCCCTACTTCATGGATTCCTGCTACTCGATGAACCATATTCCTCTCCGTTTGCCACAATGAGTTGTTGTTGGCCATTTCCTCTATTAAGTCCCAAGATTGATTTTCTCTTTTTGCCATTAATGCTCCTCCAGCAGCAGCATCTACTGTAGTTTTCATCAATCGAGAAAGCCCATTGTAGAAAATTTGGACATATAGCCATTTTTCAATCTCATGGTGAGGACATTTGCGGAGCAATTCTTTGTATCTTTCCCATGTTTATAGAGGGATTCTGAGTCATGTTGCACAAAGTATGTGATGTCATTTCTCAACTTTGCTGTTCTGGCTGGTGGAAATTAATTTGCAAGGAATTTGATGGCAAAATTGTTCCAAGTGGTTATGGAACCTGCTGGTAGTGAATGGAGCCAAGCCTTAGCTCAGGCTTTCAAGGAATAAGGGAATACTCGTAGGTACATTGCTTCTTCTGCCCCTCGATTGTAATTGAATATGCCGCAAACTTCCAGGAAGTTGCTGATGTGGGTATTGGGTCTTCAATTGCACTTCCCCAAAACTGGACTGATTGATGTATCATCTGAATACATATTTTGATGGCACAAGCAATTGAAGGTAATGGAGGAAGTATAATACATGATATCAAAATTAATAGTAAAAGATAAATAAGTCCCCGGCAACGGCGCCAAAAACTTGATCGGTGTGAAAATATCACTCACGTTATGCAAGCGCATGTATCGTCCAAGTAGTATAAATATATTCTTCCCTCGAGGACTTAAAACCTATGCTATTAATTTATGAAGCTAAATTTCTACAAGTATCTAAGTTGATTATTGATTGATAGGTGGATGGTGATTTAATCTAAAACAAATAAATAAAACTAAAGTAGATTTTAAGATTTAAACAATGATATGAAAATAACAAGGGTTGTGAATCCTACCAGTATTCTTCTAAAGATGAGTTGATTATCTTGTGCTTGTGTAATATGTTAGTTTATTAACCTGGAACACGAAGTTATACAAAAGCCTCTTCCGATGGTCAGATGCAAACACCCAAAGTAACCCAATTAACTATATTCCTATGTTAATTAAGAAACTCCGAATTCATTAAGTTTAAGTTACAATTATGGCTACCCACGCCCGACAGGTATATTCCTATCCTGGACGGAAATCTCTAAGGTGATTGTGAGATCGTGAGCTATTGAGTCTACGGCTAAACCTAAAATCCATTTCCAAGTTCATTTTTAGTTTACCTAATCAATCTTATTAGTGGCAAATTAATAAGAAGCATTAAGAACAAGACTTAACAAATAAACCAAAACATCACACAAGACACAAGAAAAGTCAACTTATTAAATCATTGATATTGGTTTTCATCACAACCCTAGACAACGTATTTAGTTACAACTCATACCTATGACTAATAAAGACATAAATAAATAAAACATCATACAAATAAGTTGAAAGCTAAATAGTAAAAATTACAACAATGAAATAAAATGCTAGGGGTTAGAGGATCCACTTTTAGTATTTAAAATCTAGAAATCTCTCTTATTATAATACATATATTTGTATTATATTACCAACTGACCATATAGGCGGTATCCAATTAAGTCTGGTTTTAATTAATTCCAAACGTCCATAAAGTTGGTATCCAATTAAGTCAGGTTAAAAATAATTTAAATAAATTTAACCGAGCATAAAGACAGTATCCAATTAAGTCGGATTTTAAGATAATTTATATATTATAAATAAGGGAGATTAATCTAAATTATCATAATAAAAGCTTCACCTTTCACCCCAGCAGAAAGAAGTTACCTACTCATGCTTAAATAAAAACACACACAATTTTATTGCTAAATAAAAAGAAAATACAAGAAAGTTGAAAATAAACAAACAAGATACTATTTTCTTAGTATTCTAAGAAATTCCCTAGAAGAAAGTATGAAGAAAATCTTCTAATTTAGACTACTATTTATAGGCTTCAAATTGGGTACGCGTCACGACGTGCCAAGTCTTATGCGTCGCGACTCGCGCTATAGTAGATGATGGCTGTCGGCAGATTGAATTATTGGCCCGGTGTTGCGACGCGTTGTGGGTTGGACGTCGCGACGCTGACGCCATGATAACACAAGTGATGATGCATGTCGGCTAATGAATTATTGGCCCGGTGTCGTGAGGCGTTGAGGCTTGTGTGTCGCGATGCGTGAACAATAAATTTCCCATTTTACCCATTTTGATTCGTTCTTCACCGTTTTAGCCTTGATTTGATTCTAGTGAGTCCCGATATTTTATTTATCTACAAAATAAACACAAACACATCAAAACGTTCATAAAACTCGAGAAATTATACAAAATATTAAGTCAAAGGTGCGGTAAATATTGATATATTTTCCGCTCATCAATAACTTCAGGATTGGTGCTATCATTTAATAATTCAAGCGTATAACAGTAATTTATTTTCCACTTATTGCCACTTTGATAAAATGAATTCTATATATTTTTTAATTTTTCATTAAAGGACAAAATTATTATTTTACCAGTCAACTAATTGATCAACTAACAGCGTTAACGGAAATATAGTAGAATGTAACATTTTAAAAAGATATATTAGTAAAATATTATAGGGCATAATGTGTTATTTACCATTATTAACATATATTATTCCATCAAAATCATCATATAGAACCATGCAAAATTAAAAATTGAACACAAACACAAGTGTTAAAAGAACCTGGAAAATACAATGTAGAATAAGATGAACTGAAACTAAGTTGAGAAAGTCTCCGTCATTAAGAATTTATTAGCTTCCTCTCGGTATACGGCGAATCTTTTATGGATAATGTTCTCTCAGGATACTTGGTTACTTCTTGTAAAAGGGACACTCATTTCATCAAGAACTTGAACTAAGAATATGGTGGAAACTCTCGCACTTGGAAAAATTTAGACTCTCTAACAATGAATGAAACTTGAAATGAAAAATGAAGAACTCTATGGCCCTTTTTATATACATGGAGGGTTGCCTTTGTAAAGGTACCCCAATGTCAAAATATATGTTCCTTTATGAGTCATGACCCTTCAAAGAAACATTTCCACCCTAAAGGTTATGTCCTAACCCATTAAGAAACATATCATTTCCTATAAACCCTAGGGTTAAGTCTTTTCTCATTAATGGTTATATCATTTCATTTCATTCCATAAATAAATAAATAAATAAATAAATATATATATATAAATTCCTACAATCCCCCACAATTTTCTAAATATCAATGCAGAAACTTAAGAGAGCTTCCTTGAAATAAAACTACATCAGAATAAGTAGCCTTTGCCTTGAACATTTCCTAGTAAATGACTATCAGATTTACTTGTAAAACTAGTGACCCATATTCTTGAACTGTTTCGCCGTTAGTGTAAACCAAGACAATAACCATCACACAACTTCACTTCTACCATGTCTCGTTCTACAGTTGTGTTCAATTCGGCCATGAACATCAGTCATGGCTTCATCAAGTCCTTTAGGGAATCCAGCCTTTAAAATTCTCATGGAAGCGGCCTCACTTCTTACTTGAAAAGGTGATATACTATAAATTTTAATATGTCTTTACCCCCATTAAAAGCCTTAGCTTAACCTAACATTGAAAGACATCACTATGCATCATCACAAGAATAGGAAAGAGTATAAAACTCTACAGTGCTGGGTTTGAATTGCATAAATTTCCAGTTGTCCATTTTGAACCTAAATCCTGGAATCTCAAGTCAGCTAGGCTGGGTTTCCACAATGACAATTCTTAATTTATATGCTTCAATCCCATTCCCCTCGATGATTTCTCAACTTGCTCTTGAGGTAAACTTTTAGTAAGTGGATCCGCTAGGTTTATCTTCGACTTGACATAACCTATTGAAATTATACCACTTGAGAGTAGTTATCTTATGGTATTGTGTCTTCGACGTATGTGTCGTGACTTACCATTATACATTTTATTTTGGGCTCTCCGAATAGCTGATTGACTATAATAATGTATACTTACCATTGGCAATGTTTTGGCTAATTTGGAATATCCTCTAAGAATTTCGAAGCCACTCCGTTTCTTCTACTACTTTGTCTAATGCTATGAACTCATACTCTACAGCAGACCGGGAAATACATGTTTTCCTTGAGGATTTCCATGACACGGCTGCACCTCCATGTGTGAAAATAAATCCACTCTTAGATTTGGAATCCACTATATCAAATATCAAATATCCAATTGGCATTGCTATTGTTGGAGTTGGTGCTTGGAGCACTAATCCAAATAAAGTATTGTACATTAAATTTTATTATTTATTAATAAAATAACTACATTTTCATTTATCTCTTTATTAATGGTAATTTCATTTCACATATTAGATTGATATATATATATATATATATATATATATATATATATATATATATATATATATATATATATATATATAAAAACAGGCTGAGAATGACATCGACCTTACAATAGTCATGTAGTAATACTTGACACGGGGTGGTCCGACATTGGGATAATATTACTATTATAAACTATTCTTAAAGTAAATATTCCTAGTCGTTGTTTTTGGAATACGGTCGAATTCCTATAACCTAAAATACTAACACATGTCGTATATTGAAATTGGAGTTCTAATGGTTTAAGCCGATGTACCAAGAGCAAGAGAGGCTCGTATAGACATGTGGGTATTCGTTGGAGCGAATATTGAATGACTCACAGATGATTCCTAATAGTTGGAAGTACACACCACCGTCAATAGGAAACTCCTCCACACTTTGATGGCATATATGTTATAGACCTTTCATGATCTGACCGCTAGATGGTCGTTGGGTATGGACTGATACACTCGTTAATCAAGTGTGTATCAAGATAAGATCCGTCGGCCTGTATGTGCACCATAAGGGGTTTAGGTATCCATGTATGTAAGTCACGATTCTTAAGACTTTGGCCAAAGCCGATCACCTAGGGTGGATCGCATATATCAGAAATGGTATTCTAATTAGTTGTAAGGAATCGTGGACATGTCGACATAAGATGTGCGCCTCAGAAACTTGATGGTGTAATATATGTTTCCTAAGTATAACTCGGATATCCTAAGACGGATGGATTGTTAAACATATGTGATGACGTCGACTTGTATAGTTCAAAAAGGTCATTCGTGCTCTTCGCAAATTCGGAGGTGGCCGAATAACGTACATATAAGCTAAGCTTATATGACGAATGTGTCTAGACTTAGAGAGTTTCACAATATGAAGTGTACTCGTTGAGCACTTGGGTAGCCGATAATTTTTTATAATAAATAATATTTGATATTATAATTATCAACAAAATAATTAAGCGTTATTGGATAATATTAATTATTTACTTTGACCCAATTTGATTAATTGGATTAATCCAAAATCACACAAGGGCTTTGTTGTAATTTCATAAATATCTCTACCATTGGAGGATATTTTGGTAACTACAAATATGTAATAATAGATGTATTTGTTTGATTTAATTGGATTAAATAAAAGTGATAGACATACAACTAATCCATTAATTAAACTTTATCTTGATTTTATTGGATTAAATAAAAGTGGTAGATAAAAGTGATTAGTCAAACCTAATTATACATATTTGGAAAAATTAGATTAAACCCATATAAAATTTGATTATAACTTTTATTAATTAAAATTTTCATAAGTTTTTGCTATAAAATGCAAGCTTGAGTAATTTTAATCAAGCTTGAGAAAGCTAAAACAAGCAAGGATTGGAGATATTAGCCTAAGTAAAAGAAGTGTTTAGAGAAACTTTGGAAGTTCTCTACAATATTTCAACAAGGAGAAGAAGATTGGATCTTGGAACCAAGCTTGCTAGCTTTGGAAGTTCTTCATAACATTTCAACTAGAAGAAGAAGATTGGATCTTGGAATTAAGCTTCCTATGTAAGTTTGATCTTCTCCAAAACTATGTTTTCATTAGTGAGTTATCATTAGTGAGACATATAATGATTAATTATGTTTTGGATACATAATAACATTGGCTAATTAATTATGTACGTATGCTTTAAAAATATAAACAAAATATGCTTGTAATTGGGTCAAAATATTCATGTGGGAAATGAGACATAAAATTAGAGTTTTTGGAACTCTAGAAGATAGCTTGGAGCTATGGCTACCATTCTAGAATCACTTGACCACCTTGGAGTGATCTAGAATTGTTCATGAGTCACTTTATTGTGGGATTCTATTTTGGTTTATATTTTGAGTCAAAGAAATACATATATGTATTTAAAATACATGTATGTTTGTTGCATTAATGTGTTGATATTGGTTTTGATGTTAAAATTGGACTTTTAGGTGTATTGAAGTGTTTGGAGAAAATTGGAAGTGTTTAGAATGGATTAAAGACAAAAGTGTTATCTGCCAATATTTTACATAGGGCAGCATCACAACGCTGATCTCCAGCATCGCCACACTAAGTTCTTAGAGCTTCGGGCTTTGTTATGCTTACCTTTGCACGTCGTGATGCTAAGCATTCACAGATTGGGTGTTGCAACTCCTATGCCCGATCGTCAAGACACACCGATAACTATTATCCATGAGTGCTGAAACTTCATTTTCTTTGTTTCAGAGTTTTCGAACTCCGATTTGGTCCCATTTTTTCCTATGACTGGTAATAATATTCTGTAAAATAATTTAAAAATACACTTATCCTTGATATCCATGGATTAGACCCACTTTCACTACACGAGATACCGATCCGACCCAAGGGGTCCCACATTCGCCCTAACAGAATGGTATCAGCGCAGATCTTAACCACCAACACATGTTTCATGTTTGACATGTATTTGAATCTACGTCTTTATAATTTTAATTTATTTATGCATAAGTCATATTGGATATGCATTGCATGTTTGAAATTAAAATTTTATTTTGCCCCAAGCATGTTAATGACTTGATTGTCATAAATCTCCCATGATTATGTGATTATATTTGAGTAATAGTATTAATGATGTTGGAGCATTATTGGATGGTCCGTCTTGTCAATACGGAGATGAATGAGTTCTTATTACATATGCTCAATACCGTCATTATTGTGAAGGTATAAGTGGTTGGAACTTAGGTCGCTCCAGTAAAATATTAGATGTAGCGTGATGAGTTGACATAGTCACCCAATATTGTCATTATTGTGAGGGTGTACTTACGAAGCTCATTAGTGCACATTGACAAGTATACATCTGGAACACGTCTTAATCCAATATCGTCATTATTGTGAGGATAAGAAATGGTTAATGACCAATCTTAGTAGTCACATGGATGTGATTGACGTTGGAGGTCTACCTAATGAATTTATTAAAGCCAAGACCGTCATTATTTTGAGGCTGAAGTAAATGTCATGGGATCCACTTCCCAATACGAAATTTTGATTGTCAAATTTCTATTTTTCTATTAAGGGAGATTACAGAATTATGTAAAATAGTGGGAGGGCATTAATAGATTTAAAATCCATAATCGTATTAGTGTTTTTATATTGAAATGAAAAATATTTTGCTAGTGTTTAATTTTTATCTTGTAGATGGCTGCCACAAATCCATTAGCATGACTTTTGGACTCGAATAAATTGAAAGGAGCCGAGAACTATTTTGAATGAGAAATGAATATCTGTCTTGTCTTGAATCAGAAAAGTTAAGCTATGTGACGATGAATCCATTGTCAGTGGAAATCGGTAATGATTCCACTCCCGAAGAGTGAGAGACTTTTGAAAAATGGAAGGATAATAACCTAATAGTGAAATCTTATATTTTAGGATCGATGGTTACAGATTTGTTAAGACAGTACATAGAGGTACTTGATGCTTGGAGCATTATAAGAACACTCAAGGAGTTGTTCGAAGCAAATTATGAAATTGAAAAATATCGGAGGTCTAAGGAATTTTTCTATGCTACGCTCAAGGATGAAAGAGCGGTCAGCATTCATGTTTTAAACATGATAGACCAGATCTGATATTTGTAACGACATGGCATAATGTTCGATGAACGACTAGCCCAAAATTTGATTCTATTTTCTTTGCCTGGTACTAACGCTGGATTTGTGTTAAATTTTCATATGCATTAGATGTAAGCCAGTAATGAAGAACTTCGTAACATGTTACGCACAGCAGAACAAGATTTGAAGAAAGGAAATCTCTCTTTGTACCTCCATGGTGTAGCAAGCTTTCTAGAAAGTCGATGAAAATCAAAATGGGAAAGAAGAATATATCAAAGAGAAACTCAAGAAGCATAAAGCTGCAAGACCGCATGTAGCTCGTGATGCATGTCTACACTGCAAGAAGTCTGGACATTGTAAGAAAGATTGTCTAGATCTAAAAGGAAAGGCAGAACCCTCAGGTACACTTTGTATTTTTCATATTATTGATATCTAATTAGCCTTAGATGCAAATAATGGATGGGTGTTAGACACCAGCAGTCCCATTCATATTTGCAACTCCATATAGGTCATGAGGGTTAAAAAAAGGCAGAGCAAAGGGGAGATCTAGCTTAGAGTTAGGAATGTCGATACATTAGATGTCAAGGCCATAAGAACTGTTGTTATAGATCTCCATAATGGATGTAAATTATTTTTACATGACTATTATTATGTACCCTCTCTTATCAGACATATAATATCATTACTCATATTGGATAACTAGGGATATAAAATAAATATTAAAGATAATGCTTTATGTTTATATGATAAAGATAACTATGTTTTGGAAATATATCGAGATGTCATTAATATAGAGAAAAATACAAGTAAAAGATCTAAATTAAATAATATTGAATTATGGCATATAAGATTGGGCCACATTGTTGTTAGACGTCAATCAAAATTGATTAAAGATTATTTTATTGAAGATCTTACATTAGTTCCCTCTCCGATTTGTGAGTCATATATCCAAGGGAAAATAACAAATGCCTCATTTCTTGGTGTTGGACACCTTACTGAAGATTTATTGGAACTAGTACACAGTGAAATGTGTGGTCTATGTTGGGAAGCGGCCGCAAGTGCGCAGCGGAAAATCAAGAAGAAATTATAATGCTGCTATCTCCTTGCCCAAGACCCATTTGTTTTGATTATTCTACAAGCCTAGACATGTTACTATATATTCTAAGCATAAAAACTCATAAAACATGCAAAGAACATAAACCTAAACATGCTAACTATCATAAGAACTCTAATTAAAATAAAGAAAGAAAAAGACTTACTTGAACCGAAGACTCCTCCAGTCCTCCCTCTAATCTACAAGCTTTTCTCGTACTCATCAAGCTCTTCCACGTTCCAAAGAGCCACCCAAGTGTGTGGCCTCCAAAGGTGCACACACCAAAGCCAAAATTCAACGGCAAGACTACGCCTTGAGTGCACGGGTATTTTTCCCTTGGTGCTAGCCTAGGCAAATACCTCAAAAATTTTAACTCGAGGTTCCTCTAGTCAATTAGACTTAAAGATCCTCAAAATCAGAGGCTTACTCTTAAACTTTAGAGTTGCTCACTTATATAAACCCAAGATATGAAAGGTTTGGTGCAAAAATTTGTAAAGAATTCTTTGGGTTTATATAGGTGCTCCAAAGATAACAAAATTAATTAAGAATCCGATGTGGGATAAAAGATAATTTAATCTTAGCCATTGGATCTTAGTCCTTGTGGACACCCAATCTTTACCACTAAGTTATAAGACCACGCCTAAGGGTCGTTGCGTCTTATGACTCAGAAAAGTCAAACCATTGTCAATAGTACGATTTAGGGACAAATTGGTATTGGTCAGTCTGGTAAAGCCTAGTCCTGCCAATATGGTTTAAGCCCTTTGGGTCTATACTTTCAATGGGAGGCAAATTTTAGACTTAAATTATTATTGATGATTTCAGCAAGTTTAAGTGAATAACTGTCAAATGGATTCCTCCATTGAAAATTTCCAGAGGGAGGGTGGAGCGAATTCTCTTAAATACCCTTACCTCTTAGGCTCTTATCGCCTTGGTGACATGAATAAACAATAGATCCTCCAAATTAGTCCAACACTTTAAATATGCTTTAAGGTAAGCTTTGAGTAAATGATTATCTAGATGTCTTCACAGCTTTTCCTTTTGGCTATAAAAAGGTAGTGAGTGAAGAAAGACACCAAATCATTATCTAACTCTAATAATACCTTTGGTTAAATTAATTTTAGTTTGGAATTTTTATTTGTTGGGTTTTCTAGGTCAAACCAAGATCAATTAAGCAATGAAATGTGTGAATACAACAAAGTAAAGTAGCAGAAATACTCACTTTGATCAGCTTTGGGATGCGATGAATAAAAAAAAAAATATGCTCCAAGCTTTTCTTCCTTGATGAATTCGGCCAACCCCTTTTGTTATGCTCTTCAAGCTCCAAGCTTTGAGTGTTGATTACAAGCTCATAGATGGGTTTCCCTATCACCTTTGAATGATCTCTTTAGTGTGCTTGCACTTGGAAAAATTTGCAACAAATTGTTTCCCTTTTTCCCTCTTGAAATTCGGCCAAGCCTTAGAAAATTTTGGGAGGAAAAAAACTGCACTTGGGCGTGAGAGATGAGAGAAAAGAGAGAGAAGGAAAGTTGTGTGTTTTGATTTCAAAAACCAAAATCAAGATATACCAAAACCAATATTTGGTATATGTCTTCCATCATTATAATTTGGAGTGTAAAACAAGTCTTCACTAACCCACCAAAACCCATCACCTTAATGTTAATTTAAAGTGACAAGTGATGTGACTTGTGATATGACATGTGGGCCCCACTTGATTCAAAATCCGAGAGGGCCCGCAAACACTCCCGGGCTTGGTTTCGCTAATTCTGAATTAACGAATTTTCTATTACGACGTAATTAAATCAAATTTAATTAAATAATTATGCCTAGCAAAATTACTATTCACATCGCTCGCGAATTAATTCTAAATTAATTCGTTTGCTTGAATTAAAATCTAATTTTAATTCAACGTCGAAATCTAATTTCGTTTAATATATCGAATATATTATTTTATCGATTAATTCCAAATTAATCGTTTTCTCTCTTTAAATAGTATTTTATCCTAGATAAAATATCTCCGTAATTAATCCTAGATTAATTTTCTCTCTCTTATAATTAATCCCAGATTAATTATGTGCGAGTCATACGTCATCGGTGAATCTTCGGGAAGCGACCCATGAGATCCCTGGATATGTTGGCAGTAAATCTGGTCGTCGGACTATCCGAACACGTACGTACCTAGTACTATGTTTTTACCGATTTACAAGATATGGTTGGCTTCTAGCAAAACACTGTGCCTACCCAATTCTCCAGAAATATTCTTAACGGAATATATAATCTATGTCAGGCGTAGTAAACATAGTATTGTGTATTACGATCCAGTATCAGATGTCACGTGCTAGGCCTGAGGATGGAATTGTGTCTGCGCCGTATGAAGCACATATCGGATCTCTGGTAACTAGTCTCTATAATTGGATAAACATGACCTAGTCATATTATCCCGATAGCTACAGCATACAAGAGTACCAGTTCCTTATCCTACGTGACCATCATCTCCATATGACTAGAGTGATACTTCCATCTCGACATCACACCCAATGCACTACGATTCTCAATATACCAGAAGAGGCGTACACAGAACCTGTTAAAGCCCTGGACGACCAAAACCAAAGTATATTTATTGTCGCAAGTATTAGTGATGCAAGTCTCAGGTTAAGACCAAATACACCTACCCTGATTCGAACTTCCATAGACACATAGTCATACTACCAATGGAATTTTGAGGGGTCCATCCAGAGCGAAGCTGTTTCCATACCATTTGCATAAGTATCCAATACTTCAATATGTGAGAACTATGCCGTTATGCTCGCACAACGCGCACAAGTGCAATACTAGTCTATTCCGCATTATCGATGTACAATCTCGATAATACTATGACTAGGGATATTTTAATGATTAAACCTTAGTGGATTAATACTATCTCATATCTTATTAATCTAGAACTAATCATATGGACTTTTATCATTTATATATCCCGGTAATCCAATTACAAATGATAAAAGAGTAATTTCCTTTGTCACATAGTTAATTTTTACAACAACACCATGTTATGTACAAATAGTGATGCTATGGGTCATAATTGTCCAACATTATTAACGCCTTGGTCCCACCCCACTTGTATCTTTTATAATGTATTTTATTATAAACAAGTGATTTATATTTATTAGCCTTAAAGGTAATAAATCTCTAAGTTCATCACGTAATAATTACTTAGCTAAGGGATAAGAAATACACTCTCTATTTCTTAGAAAGTCTCTAGATGCTTGCACCCTAAAATAATCATGCCAATTCTAATCATATATAGAATCATCAAGCATATGAGTTTTAATATGTTGGAATTATTTTAGGCATTAAATAAGTTTGATTAACATTTAATTATGATATTGCATTTTATTTTATTCAAATAAATTTACTATTAATGTTTTTCTGCAGATGCGTGAACTTTAAATGAAATTTTACAATTCAAAACTTAACCAAATCATGCAAACATTGTACCTAAAATTAAGTTTAGGGTGTTAGCTTTCCAACGATCTTTTAAACACCCAATTTCGAGTTCAAATGAGTGAGAACTAATCAAAACAAAAACGGCGCGCTGATACCACTGTTGTGAAGCGGCCGCGAGTGCGCAGCGGAAAATTAAAATTTCTTATGTCGCTTTCCCTTTGCCAGAGACCCATTTGTTTTGATTATTCTACAAGGCTAGGCATGTTACTATATATTCTAACCATAAAACTAATAAAACATGAAAAGAACTTAAACTTAAACATGCTAACTATCATAAGAACTCTAATTAAAAAAAAAAGAAAGAAAAAGACTTACTTGAACCGTAGACTCCTCCAGTCCTCCCTCCAATCTACAAGCTTTTCTCGAACTCAGCAAGCTCTTCCACGTTCCAAGGAGCCACCCAAGTGTGTGGCCTCCAAAGATGCACACACCAAAGCCAAAACTCAACGGCAAGACTACGCCTTGAGTGCACGGGTATTTTGCCCTTGGTGCTAGCCTAGGCAAATACCTCAAAATTTTTAACTCGAGGTTCCTCTAGTCAATTAGACTTAAGGATCCTCAAAATCAGTGGCTTACTCTTAAAACTTTAGAGTTGCTTACTTATATAAACCCAAGATTTGAAAGGTTTGGTGCAAAAATTTGTGAAGAATTCTTTGGGTTTATATAGTGCTCCAAAGACAACAAAATTAATTAAGAATCCGATGTGGGATAAAAGCCAATTTAATCTTAGCCATTGGATCTTAATTTAGTGGTTTAATGAGATTATAAAACCATAATAAGAGTTTGGGCCGAATTGTAATTCAAAACAAATAACAAAATTAAATTAAAAATTTTTTACTATTCACATGGTACTATTCACGCATTACTATTCACGTGAATACTAATTTTTTTTTTAAAATCTATTTATTCCAATTCCCAAAGTGCCCCTATCGTCATTCACCAATCCCTAAGCCACTATGGAACCTCATAAATGATCTGTTCATAATTAAACACATTGAACCATTTATGAACAATTCCTACAGCAATCACATATGCTGTTAAATATGTATTGTGCACTGTTAACCATTGATTTCGACTTTGTTGTGTGTGACCTTTTGGGTTCCCCTCAAGTTGGACATGAAATGAATCGTGATAATTTAATCGAACATAAATTATCCTCCGATCAGATGGTCGTTCGATTTTAATGACTAAGATTGACATCTAGCAACATGCCAAGGCCCCCAAATGAGAAGGAAAGATATATATATACCCATTCTGTATATGATTTATATATGATACGGTCCCTCACCTTACTGTATCCCCACCTATTGACCTAGGGTACGGAAATTGTCTACCCATATGGTCAAATGTATGATGTTGATAGTGTCATGAATCGTGCTAACCCAAGAATCTCACATGATTCTTCCGCTGTGGCCACAGTCTCAAGCACTGATCACACATATCAACCCGCGAACTTGAATACTACTCTTATAAGAAAATATTATCTGAGAGAGTGGCGATTCTCTGTTGTATCTTTACAAACTTCATGTGTTTCAACAAATGACCCAATCATACCCTTATGACCGGATCTTTTGAACCGGGGAAGGAGAATGTCAAATTTATTTGATCCACACATAAGATTGGAAAGACCTCAAGTCTAAGGACTAGTCATATAATCGATACATGAAAGTTCTCACAGACACATGGGATAAACACTCCATATGAAAACTTTCAGCGGTCAGTTCGATGGACATGAGCAACTCATGCATCCATGTGATACACCAATGGACGGATCTCCTCTAGTAGCCTATGAGATCAGCTACCCCACTTAAGGGCGGATCATATCATCATGCTAGTCTCTCTGCTTTGTGAACGCTCATATTATTCACAAGACTATGACTAGGAACATTTAAGAGTAATGATTCTCATAAGGCGTGGAAGCCATCGTCTTATTACTCCAAGGGCTTTATTACAGTGTTGATGATTCATATAAGTTATGTAAGACACGTATAATAAAGATTGCCATTTTATTAATTAATGAAAATATTACAAATACATGTACATATAACCCATCCACAAGTTGGGTATAGGGCATATCCCTAACAATACCATCGTCAATAAGAATCTCCTCGAGTCAAGTAGCATATGTGATCCTTTGACTATAGGATAATATTGATTTTGTGTGTGATCCCCCACACTTTGATGACATATATTTCAGAGATCATTCATGATCTGACTGCTAAATGTTCATTTTGTGTGGATCGATACACTCGTTAATCAAGTGCATATCAAGATAGAATATGTCGGCCCGTATGTGTACCATAAGGGGTTTAGGTATTTATGTATATAAGTCATGATTCTTAAGACTTTGGCCAAAGCCGATCACCTATGGTGGATCGCATATATCAGAAATGGTGTTCTGATTAGTTGTAAAGAATCGTGGATATGTCGACATGAGATGTGCGCCTCGTAAACTTGACAGTGTAACCTATGTTACCTAAGCACAACTCGGATAGCCTATGACGGACGAATTATTAAATATATGTGATGACCTCGACTTGTATAGTCCAAAAAGTTCGTTCATGTTCTTCGTAAATTTGGAGGTGGCTGAATTGTGTATATATAAGCTAAGCTTATATGACGAATGTGTCTGGACTTAGAGAGTCTCATAATATGAAGTGCACTCGTTGAGCACTTGGGTAGCCTATAATTTTTTATTATAAATAATATTGATATTATAATTATCAACTCAAATAATTAAGTGTTGTTGGATAACATTAATTATTTACTTTGACCCAATTGGATTAATCCAAAATCACACAAGAGCTTTGTTATAATTTCATAAATATCTCTACTATTGAAGCATATTTTGGTAATTACTAATATGTAATAACATGTGTATTTGGCTTGATTTAATTGAATTAAATCCAAGTGGTATACATACAACTAATCTATTAATTAAACTTTGTCTTGATTTAATTGGATTAAATCAAATTGGTAGACAAATGTGATTAGTCATACCTAATTATATATATATATATATGGATAAATTAGATTAAGCTCACATAAAAGTTGATTAAAACTTTTATTAATTAAAAATTACATGAGTTTTGCTATACAAGGCATGCTTGAGAAAGTTGTTAATCAAGCTTACGAAAGCTAAAAAAACAAGAATTATAGATATTAGCCTAAGTAAAAGAAGTGTTTATAGAAGCTTTGGAAGTTTTCTATAATATTTCAATAATGAAAAGAAGATTGGATCTTGGAACCAAGTTTACTAGCTTTGGGAATTCTCTATAACAACAAGGAGAAGAAGATTGGATCTTGGAACCAAGCTTGCTAGCTTTTGAAGTTCTCCACAATATTTCAACAAGGATAAGAAGATTAGATCTTGGAATCAAGATTTCTAGGTAAGTTTGATATTCCCCAAAGCTATGTTTTCATTAGTGAGTTATCATTAGTGAGACATATAGTGATTAATTATGTATTGGATACATAATAACATAGCTTGATATTGAAATTATGCTAATTAATTGTGTACGGATGCTTTGGAAGTATAAACACAATATGCTTGTAATTGAGTCAAAATATTTATGTTGGACATGAAACATAAAATTAGAGTTTTTGAAACTCTAGAATGTAGTTTGGAGCTATGGCTACCATTCTAGAATACTAGACCACCTTTGTGTGACCTATAATTGTTCATGAGATTCTATCTTGGTTTATGTTTTGATTGAAAGAAATGCATATTTCTATTTAGAATACATTTATGTTTATTTTATAACATGTGTTGATGTGGTTTTGATGTAAAATTGGACTTTTAGGTGCATTGAAGTATTCGAGAAAATTGGAAGTGTTTAGAATTTGATTAAAGGCAAAAATATTATCTGCCAATATTTTACACATGGCAACGTCGCGACACTGATTTCCAGTATCGCTATACTGAGCTCTCAGAAATTCTAGCATCGCGACTCTCACCCTTGCACGTCGCGACATTGAGCATTCACAGATTGGGCATTGCGACTCCCAAGCTCGAGCGTCGTGAAACGCCGACAACTACTGTCTATGAGCGTTGAAACTTAGTTTCTCTGTTCCAGAGTTTTCGGATTCTAATTTGATCCCCGTTTTTTCCTATAGACTCGTAAAATAATAATATTCTATAAAATAATTTTAAAATACACATATGCTTGATATCCATGGGTTAGACCCACTTCTACTATAAGGGACACCGATCTGACCCAAGGGGTCACACATCTGCCCTAATAGCTATATCCCTCTAAAACAGTAAGATATCTCGTATAATGCAGACCATATGTTTAAGTTTTTCTTAGATACATCAAAACTCTTACCATGGTTTTCCGGTGGTTTTGATCTAGATTACTCGTATATCTGGTCGTGTGCAATTTGTGAGATACATCAGACTTCTGATGATTCTTGAATACTCTAATTGTGATACACTCGAAATAATATTCTTTGATAGATGAAGAGTTAGGTCCATAGGAGTTCTAGCCATGTTTAGATATTCTTTACTATATTTCTCAAGTATTTTCTCAACATAATGAACTTGAGTTAATATGTATCCCTATGATGTTTTAGAAATTTTAATTCATAGAATCATATCAGCCACTCCTAAATCTTTCATGTCAAATTTACTGGTCAAATTTTTCTTGGTAGACTGAATCATCCGATGATTACTATTAATTATCAACATATCGTTTACATAGAGACAAATAATGATATATGTCTTTTGAGTTGATTTAGTGTATAAACACTTATGGCACTCATTGATTTTGAATCTATTTGACAATATTTCTTTGTCAAATTTATCATGCCATTGTTTAGGTGCTTATTTAATTCCGTATAAGAATTTTACAAGTTTGCACACTTGTGGTCTTGTCCAGAGACATTGAAATCTTCTGGTTGTTCCATGTAAATCTCTTCATCTAATTCACCATATAAAAATGTCATCTTTACATCCATTTGATGTATTTCAATATCAAACATAGCTACTATAGCTATAAGAATTCTTATTGAAATGATACGGGTCACTAATGAATATGTATCAAAGTAATCAATGCCTTCTTTTTGTCTATAAATTTTTGTAACAAGTCATGCCTTGTGCTTATTTATTGATACATATGCTTTCATCTTCCATTTGAAAATCCATTTGTAGCCCAATGACTTACAACCTGGCTGAAGATAAACCAACTCACAAGTATCATTTTGAAGGATAGAATCAATCTCACTATTGATAATCTATTTCCATAAAGGTGCTTCCGAATAAGACATATCTTATTTATAACTTTGAGGCTCATTTTCTAACAGGTATGTCAGAAAATCAGGTCCAAATAACTTAGACGTTCTTACTCTCTTACTATGTCTAGATTCATTTTCCTTAATATTTTCATGTTTATCTAATTCTAGGTCAACTTAATCAGTACTTGTAGCAGTATCAATGGTTCTTTTGAGAGACTTTGTTCTTTATTTATATTTACAACAAACTATCTCTTCAAATAATGTCACATTCCTTAATATAATTATCATACTTGGATTGATGTCAGGAATCTCAGATTTATGTACTAAGAATCGATATATGCTACTGTTGTGAGCATATTCAATGGATATACAGTCAACATGTTTGGGTCCTATTCTAACCCTCTGTAGGCACTGCATTTTTTGCACATAAGTCCCTATGATGAGTCTCATTTGGAGACACTACCTTTTAAGTCACGGAGGTCACGGAAAACGGACATCGGAAGTGGAAATTTAAGATAAACAAGGTTCACTGTTTTCGTTCGTGCTGCGTTCGTGTATACGTTCGAACTCCAAACATATTGCGGGTGTTCGTGCCGCGTTCGAAGAGGTGTTCGAATGGTGTCGGTAATTCTGGTTTTGCTGCTAGCCTCACATTAAGCCCAATTCACCCAAGCCTCGGCCCACATGCCCAAGCCCACTCAAAACACATATTTAACACATGGTGAAATCAAAACAAATCTAAAAATCACATACCAAATTGAAATAAACATTAAAATCAATCAAATATTTTAATTCCTTAATTAAGATATTCACCCACCAATTACACAAGATTCCTTCCTATCTAAACTAAATTAAAAAGATGTCATGCCTAATTAAAATCAATTATAACAAATTAAAGATTTTGACTTCCTAATCTAAACCAAATTTGTCCCCCCTCAATCTTTCACTTTCCTTGCTCAACACCAAATCAAATCCATTCCTTGTGAGACAAGGTGAAGCCCTAGCATTTCTCTATATAAACAACCCCTAACCAAGACATGCACTCTTCTAGCTCATTCATACAAGAAAACCCTCCCCTAGCTCATACACATAAGATACACATAAGATACACAACTCACACGAAAATCACAACACACATAGAGACCTTCAAAACTCCCCCATCGCCGTGAACCTCAAGCCTTTCTCCATCACCATCTATCACCTTCACGCTTAAAGCCATCACATAGCCCCCTAATGCCGCATCTTTAAACCCACTGCACTGCCCCTTTCACAGCCCTAATTCACACCAAAATAGCCCATACAGCAGTCCTAAAACACACATAAAACAGCCCCCGAACCACACCGTAACACCACCAAAAATCACGCCCAAAACAGTAGCCAAAACATCCCAAAAACAGTAACTAAAATACAACAGCAAAACAGTAGCAACGGCAGCGAATTGGAGTCAAAAGTAGCAGCAAAAGACGGAGAACGATGACTCAAAACAGTAAGACAACTAACGAGAGCAGTGAACCAGTGAACCGGAAGAGTTGCGGAGCATCCACCCTTCCGAAGATCGTGTACCATACATCCGAGAGGTGATTTAAAAGGTTAGACCTGAGGGTACTTTTCTCATTAGTTTATATTCGTTTTTTTTATTGAATTCTATTCGCATGAGAGTTGTTTGTGTATGATGTGTATTGTGGGTATTGGATGAATAAAAGAGTGTCTCCTCTCGTGGTATATAGGATGGAAACCCAGACGTAAATTCCGTAGCCGAATCCGAATGGACGGTAGTGCGGTCTGTACTTGGGATACAACTCCACGTACCACTTGAGTAAACGGCACCTTCTCTTGTTTCATGTTGCTTTGGTTTATTTATTTATTTTTCGTCACTCGAATTCTGCATGTTGCTTATTTACGTATGATTCAATCGAGCGCATGGGCTTAATAAGTGGAATGAAAGATCCCCTATGGGGAAGGGTTAAAGCCCTTTACCACGATGCTTCACCGCGCCGGTTGATGTGTGTTCGGTTGAATGCAAGACACGTTCAATCGGGCATACTAGTTTGATATTATTGCTTTTAATTATATGTATGCATGATTCAATCGAGCGCATGGGCTTAGTAAGTGGAATGAAAGATCCCCTAAGGGGAGGGGTTAAAGCCCTTTACCACAATGCTTTGCCGCGCCGGTCGATGTGTGTTCGGTTGAATGCAAGACACGTTCAATCGGGCATGCTAGTTTTATATTATTGCTTTTAATTCTATGTATGCATGATTCAATCGAGCGCACAGGCTTAGTAAGTGGAATGAAAGATCCCCTATGGGGAAGGGTTAAAGCCCTTTACCACGATGCTTCGCCGCGCCGGTTGATGTGTGTTCGGTTGACTGTAAGATACGTTTGATCGGACATACTGAGCTTGGCATTGTTGTCTTTATTCTGTGTGTTACATGCTTCAGGTCTGGTTCCGTTTGAATGCGTTCTCGAACGCTATACGAACGCGAACCTTCTGTTTACCGTTCGAACGTGTTTTCAAACGCTACGCGAACGCAAACGCACTTCCTTGGTCCATCATGCATCAGCTCTGGTTCCGTTCGAACGCGTTCTCGAACGCTATACGAACACGAACCTTCTGTTTACCGTTCGAACGCGTTTCAGAACGCTACACGAACGCGTGTCCTTGTCTGGTCTCGTTCGAATGCGTTATCAAACGCCATACGAACGCGAACCTTCTGTTTACCGTTCGAACGCGTTTACGAACGCTATACGAACACGAACACACTGAACTGAGACATATTCATCACATGCCATGTATAATTATTTCTTAGGTGATTTTTTTATGAAACCCCATATAGTCATTCTATCTTTGTGCACATCATAATGAAAAGCATGTTTATTCCATTGGTTGCGTCATTTGCCTTAGTCTTGATTTAACGTATTACGATTCATATACCTATGTCATGATGACTTCAGAGTATATTTCTTGTGGTATATCGGATGGAAACCCAGACATAAATTCCGTAGCCGATTCTGAATGGACGGTAGTGCGGTCTGTACTTGGGATACAATTCCACGTATCACTTGGAAAAGTGCTCACATGTATGCTTGTATGGTTAGTATGTATGCTTGTGTTTTCCGTGAACATGATATGCTAAATAAAGTTGTATGTTCGTTGTTACTTTGAGGTATTTTCAAGCATGCAATCTTAGATGTGAGATATATGTGAAATGTATGTATAAGTTTTATTTTGTACATGTTAATTTAGAAGCATGATACTCTTGGAAATAAGTGATACTTAAGCCTGATTAAATTATTACATAAATCCTTTCATTACAAGTGACATAAGTAAGGGACCATTCCGAACCCAACAGTTTGAGGTCTTCCCTTGTGAGGGGTGAGTGCGGCCTTAAATCTCATTTTCCCGGTTCACACCGGGTGGTGACTCCATTATTCTCCGATTTAGTCCCCCGCGGGCTACTCCGTACTCCCGACCGGGCCGCGAGCCCGGGACAGCATGCGTCGCCCAGTTCCTGTGTTCCCACAGTCTGGCGACTCCACTGAGGATAGAGAATCGGCCCCGAAATATTGTCTTGTAATGTTTGGATTTATGTTCTAATTGACTGTGTCTATAGTGGATAAAATGGGGGTTTAATCAAAGGCATTTTGAGGCTAGGTAATGGTTTGGTGTCTTCCTTCACTCACTACCTTTCTAGAAGGAAAAGCTGTGAAGGCACCTAGATAGCCATCTACTAGTAGCCTATTGTGATGGACTAATTTGGAGGACTCGTTGTTTATTCCTGACACCAAGCGATAAGAGCCTAAGAGGCTTGGGTATTTAAGTGAGCCTCGCTCCACCTTCCCTCTGGGGAATCTACAACGGGAAATCCATTTGACAGTCCGTCACACACCATAGCTCATTGGCACGTACCTTAGTGTATAAAAAAGGGTGCGCTCACTTGGTTGCTCGAACCCTTGATTGGGGAGACCTAGTTGTGGGCCATCCTTCGCTGATGAGAGCCTTTGTCTACACTCTTGTGAACCCACCCATAGACCGGGATTGTATGGTTAAAGTAACAATTATTTCCTTGAGTATGTGCTTGTGGACCATCCTCATTTGGACGCAGTTGGACCATTGTCAGAAATGCGTTCTTGCTGGGCCATTTAAACTGGGGCGAGTTCGTACCTTATGACCATTGGACCCAAAGCTTCTGAAATGTTGATGGGCCATTCTGTAGAAATGATTACGTTATGTTTGTATTATCTTTCTTCTATGCTTGTGTTTGGGAACATCGTCGTTTGGATCCATTTGGACCATTTGTCATGGGATATGGCTTGTTGGGCCATTTAAACTGGGACAAGAACGTACCTTATGACGATTGGGCCAAAGGCTTCTAAATATTGATGGGCCATTTTGTGTTTGTGTTCGGAACATTACCATTTTGATTTAGTTGGGCTCCTTGCCATGAGATATGAACTCGTTGGGCCATTTAAATTGGGACGAGTTCACTCCTATGACAATTAGCCCAAAAAATTCTAAAATGGTAACGGGCCGAGTTGTTTGAAAATTTTAATTGATTTAATATGTTATATATGTTACATGCATTTCATGCACCGCATGCATACATACATCATGTTAAACCTTGTGTTCTGAAAGCCATCACCGTTGGGTTAGGGAAAAGGGAAGACTCACCAAAATACTGGGAACAGACATGAATGAATCAGATATTGAGGTATCCCGTATGGATCAGTTGGAAAACGGTCTCGCCAAGGTCACTGAACAGTTGCAAGCCTTGACTACTGCCATGACAAATATGGCCGTGCCCCGTGCTGGGGGAAATTTTGAGAATGTAAGGCGCGAGGAGCCTTCGAATGGGTTAGGGGATGATATCCCCACTTTTGATGATGGCATGACAGAGTAAGCAACAGGCAAAGTGATTGGGTCTCAGGCAGAATTTCAGAAGCTTCGGGATCAGGTTGAGTCAGTTACCCGTAAGATGAAGGGTAAGGACGAAGAATTACTAGACTATGAGGCGATGGCTTTTGAGGAACAGTTGCCTGCTCAGTTCAAGATGCCGGATATGGCCAAGTTCAACGGGAATGGGGATCCGAGGGTCCACCTCCGACAATATGTGTCAGTTATGAGTTCAGTGGGCCTAACACAGCGCCATGCTCAGAAGATGTTTGGGATGTCACTCGAGGGGGCACCTGTGGTTTGGTTTCATAGCCTTAAGAATGAGGTTAAGGAAGATTGGAGGGAACTAGCTGATGCTTTTCTGAAGCAGTATGTTACAGACTTAGAAATTGACTTGTCACTCTGTGATTTGGAGAACACTAAGCAGAAGTCAGAGGAAAGTTTCAAAGAGTATGTGGATCGCTGGAGAAGCCAGCTTTTGAAAATGCAGACTCGGCCCTCAGAGAAGGACCAAATCAAAATGATCATCAAGGGCACCAAGCCCTCTATTTATAGTAAACTAAGGAGGATGACTTCGATGATTTCTGATTTTCGACAGTTGAGGGAAACTGTCATGGATATTGAGGAAGATGAGGCTGAAAACAGAAAGTTTTATGGCCAGAATAGAAGAACCTTTGGGGGGCCTTCTGAGACCAAGCCCGCTACTACGCCGAGGTTGCTTCCATTAAGAACCGGTATTTCTCTAACCTGGGGAAGCCGTTATCTAAGGTGCTTGAGAAGTTGAAGGGACAAGGAATCCTAAAACCCTTAGAGCCTAAACCACTTCCAGATCCTATACCACCCAACCTTAACCTAAGCTTGTATTGTCACTTCCATCAGAGGAGAGGCCACGAAACTGATAGCTGCACCCGCCTTAGGCATGAGATCCAAAACCTCATTGACTCCCACAAAATACCTGACCCAGAAAGAGAACAACCCAACGCACACAGAAATCCCCTACCCAACTACATGATCAACTAAGGCCTACCCGAAACCCTTGTCCTCCAAACCCTTAACCACCAAGCTTCTTACATGGAGATATGGGATGATAGTGAAGAGCCGTAGGCCAAGAAAGAAGGCAATGCTGCGAATGATGAAGTTGTTCCTCCTAGTTTATTTGATCCTGCGTTTTCAATATAGACATTGACTCGGTTTACCTGTTCGAACCATTTCTTAAATGATAATAAAGACGTGCATTTCGTTTACATGCCTGAGTCTCTCCCTCCAACCTGCAACATGAGTATATTTGAGAAAAGCATTCAACCCTAGTACTATGAAATTCAGTGATGTTTAGAACACGGGGAATCTTCGGAAGCAACAATAGTACAGTCAGTTTCAGAAATGAATCAGTATCAGTTGGGGGCGAGGCCCATATCAGTTTCAGTCTTGGGGTTGGGATGAGTCCCACGGCGAGGCCCATATCAGTATCAATTGGGGCGAGGCCCACATCATTCTAGGGCCGAGGCCCACATCAATATCAGCTTGGGGGCGAGGCCCATCAGTATCAGCATCGATTTAGGGGCTGAGGCCCACATCAGTTTCAGTTTTGGGGATGAGTCCCAGGGCCGAGGCCCACATCAGAATCAATATCAGTTTTGCCGGGTATGGCATTCTGGGGGCAAGGCCCACATTGGTTCAGTATTAGTTCTGCCGGGTATAGTACTATGGGGGGCGAGGCCCACACTCTTATCAGTAATGGTTCGGAAATGGACCACTCTCTTATCAGCAACGGTTTGGAAATGAACCACTCTCATATCAGTAATGGTTCGGAAATGGGCCATCTCTCATCAGCAACGGTTCAGAAATGGACCATTATCAGATCTCGCCGAAAAGGGCACTCCGAAAATGGAGCACGGTACGGAAATGGACCATTATCACATCTCACCGAAAAGGGCACTCCGAAAATGGAGCACGGTTCAAAATGGACCATCATCTCATCTCGCTGAAAATGGCACTCTGAAAATGGAGCACGGTTCGGAAATGGACCAAGGAAGGCCTAACCCATCGGAATATGATACATATACATGCATACATACATACATATCACGTACATGCAATTTTTGTTTTGTGTTCGCAGGTTTGTCGCGGCAAAGACCATCTCATCAAATAACGGTTCAAAAATGAGCCACATTCTCGCACAGCACGGTTCGAAAATGGCACTCCAAAATGGAGCACACACAACAGACACCGAAAATGGCACTCCAAAATGGAGCACTCACAAAAGACACCGAAAATGACGCTCCAAAATGGAGCCACACAACAAACGCCGAAAATGGCACTCCAAAATTGAGCACTCACAACAGACGCCGAAAATGGCACTCCAAAATGGAGCACTCACAACAGACGCCGAAAATGGCACTCCAAAATGGAGCACTCACAACAGATGCCGAAAATGGCGTTCCAAAATGGAGCACACAAAGTAAAGGCCGAAATGGCGTTCCAAAATGGAGCACACAAAGCAAAGGCCGAAATGGCGTTCCAAAATGGAACACACACAGCAAATGCCGGAAATGGCGCTCCAAAATGGAGCACACACACAAAAGATGCCGAAAATGGCGCTCTAAAAATGGAGCACGGTTCGGGAATGAACCAGGGGTCGCAGCACCTCACCACCAAATCAACTCAACTCAACACATGGTAAGTCAAGTGGCAGCTGGCGAGCCAGGTAAGTGAAAATGCATTGCATAACTTTGATAGGACTGTCACTGTTACACATTACACAAGTCCCATCAAAGTGGGGGCGACTGTAGGCACTGCATTTTTGCACATAAGTCCCTATGATGAGTCTCATTTGGAGACACTACCTTTTAAGTCACGGAGGTCACGGAAAACGGACATCGGAAGGGGAAATTCAAGATAAACAAGGTTCACTGTTTTCGTTCGTGCTACGTTCGTGTATACGTTCGAACTCCAAACATAGATTACAGGCGTTCGTGCTGCGTTCGAAGAGGCGTTCGAACGGTGTCGGTAATTCTGGTTTTGCTGCTAGCCTCACATTAAGCCAATTCGCCCAAGCCCGGCCCCACGCCCAAGCCCACTTAAAACACATATTTAACACATGGTGAAATCAAAACAAATCTAAAAATCACATACCAAATTGAAATAAACATTAAAATCAATCAAATATTTTAATTCCTTAATTAAGATATTCACCCACCAATTACACAAGATTCCTTCCTATCTAAACTAAATTAAAAAGATGTCATGCCTAATTAAAATCAATTATAACAAATTAAAGATTTTGACTTCCTAATCTAAACCAAATTTGTCCCCCCTCAATCTTGACTTTCCTTGCTCACACCAAATCAAATCCCTTCCTTGTGAGACAAGGTGAAGCCCTAGCCTTTCTCTATATAAACAACCCCTAACAAGACATTCACTCTTCTATCTCATTCATACAAGAAAAGCCTCCCCTAGCTCATACACAAAGATCACATAAGATACACAACTCACACGAAAATCACAACACACATAGAGACCTTCAAAACCCCCCATCGCCGTGAACCTCAAGCCTTCCTCCATCACCATCTATCACCTTCACGCCTAAAGCCATCACATAGCCCCCATTGCCGCATCTTTAACCCACTGTACTGCCCCTTTCACAGCCCTAATTCACACCAAAATAGCCCATACAGCAGTCCTAAAACACACATAAAACAGCCCCGAACACACCCGTACACCACCGAAAATCATGCCCAAAACAGTAGCCAAAACATCCCAAAAACAGTAACTAAAATACAGCAGCAAAACAGTAGCAACGGCAGCGAATTAGAGTCAAAAGCAGTAGCAAAAGACAGAGAACGACGACTCAAAACAGTAAGACAACGAACGAGAGCAGTGAACCAGTGAACCGGAAGAGTTGCGGAGCATCCACCCTTCCGACGATCGTGTACCATACATCCGAGAGGTGATTTAAAAGGTTAGACCTGAGGGTACTTTTCTCATTAGTTTATATTCATTTTTTTTATTGAATTCTATTCGCATAGAGTGTTTGTGTACGATGTGTGTTGTGGGTATTGGATGAATAAAAGAGTGTCTCCTCTCGTGGTATATAGGATGGAACCCAGGCGTAAATTCCGTAGCCGAATCCGAATGGACGGTAGTGGCGGTCTGTACTTGGGATACAACTCCACGTACCACTTGAGTAAACGACACCTTCTCTTGTTTCATGTTGCTTTGGTTTATTTATTTATTTTTCGTCACTCGAATTCTGCATGTTGCTTATTTACGTATGATTTAATCGAGCGCATGAGCTTAATAAGTGGAATGAAAGATCCCCTATGGGGAATGGTTAAAGCCCTTTACCACGATGCTTCGCCGTGCCGGTTGATGTGTGTTCGGTTGAATGCAAGACACGTTCAATCGGGCATACTAGTTTGATATTATTGCTTTTAATTATATGTATGCATGATTCAATCGAGCGCATGGGCTTAGTAAGTGGAATGAAAGATCCCCTACGAGGAGGGGTTAAAGCCCTTTACCACAATGCTTTGCCGCGCCGGTCGATGTGTGTTCGGTTGAATGCAAGACACGTTCAATCGGGCATGCTAGTTTGATATTATTTCTTTTAATTTCTGTATGCATGATTCAATCGAGCGCATGGGCTTAGTATGTGGAATGAAAGATCCCCTATGGGGAATGATTAAAGCCCTTTACCACGATGCTTCGCCGCGCCGGTTGATGTGTGTTCGGTAGGGGTGAGCAAAATCGGTTTCGGTTCGGTTCCGCATGGAACCGGAACCTACCCGGAAAAAATTGGTTCCTAACTAAGTGGAACCGGAACCTACCCAATTAAATAGGGTACCCTATTATTCGGTTCCAATTCGGTTCCGGTCCGATTCCGGTCCGGTTCCGAATTACCCTATTAATATAACATTGTCATTTAATAGCAAGTAAGCGATTAAAGAAGTTTTGTAGCATAACTCAATTTATATTATGAAATAAGAAACTTGTAGTTTCATGCATCATCTATCACCTCGTTTTTACCTGCTTCACTGTTTTGATTGTTGATTCTGCACTGCACGTCTGTGAATTTAGGAAACAGAAGATTCTTTTGAATTTATTTCAACCTTGTACCTTGTAGCTAGTGGCTGTGTTGATTTTTGACGTTTTTTATGATTCTTTCTAATGGAACTTGAAGCTCTAGGAGCATTGAAGCTCTATGAATTGGTGAGGGAAAATACTCATAGTGCTATGCTTTTTATAATAATTACAACAAATTAATATTGAAATATCTTTTCTTGAAAGCATTATATCAGTGAGAGAACCTTTACTGGCTCTAATAATTGTTTCCTTCTGCATTAATTGAAATAACTATATTTCAGTCTTCAATTATTTGTACTAGTACATTAGAACAACAATGTGAATAGTGTCTAGGAGCATCGCATGCAAAACTATTATACTGATCACATATTATATTAATCGAAAATTTGGCCATCTAATAAATATTTAAGCAAAAGGAAAACAGAGCAAGAGAACGCAAACAAGTTTTTATTCTGTTCTAATTTCCAATAGTAATCTAGAACATATGTATGTATACAGATTACAGACACACTTGAACAAATCCTCAGAACTGATCTTCAGTTTTCACGGTAATTAAAGTGTTGATTATTAATTTCATTATGCATGTGTTTTTTCTCTAAATGAAAATTTAACCCCCAGTTGTAGCTAATTTTTCCAAGCAATTATTTGTGGAAAAGTTAAAGACACCCATGTACAGAAGATCTTAAGGAGTGGCAAAACTGTAACCATCTTTTCAAAATCGGGTATCTAATCCGGTTCTCAAATGCGGTTCCGGTTCCGGTTCTATGGTTTGGTTCCGGTTCCGATTATTATGGAACCGGAACCGGACCAGTTACAACCGGTTCTTTATATTTGGAACCGGAACCGAACCGGTTACAACCGGTTCCGATTCCAAACCCGGATTTTCGGTCTGGTTCTAATCGGTTCCGGGTAGACCCGGAACCGATGCTCATCCCTAGTGTTCGGTTGACTGTAAGATACGTTTGATCGGACATACTGAGCTTGGCATTGTTGTCTTTATTCTGTGTGTTACATGCATCAGGTCTGGTTCCGTTCGAACGCGTTCGAGCGCGAACCTTCTGTTTACCGTTCGAACACGTTTTCAAACGCTACGCGAACGTATACGCACTTCCTTGGTCTCATCATCCATCAGGTCTGGTTCCGTTCGAACGCGTTCTCGAATGCTATACGAACACGAACCTTCTGTTTACCGTTCGAACGCGTTTCAGAACGCTACAACACGAACGCGTGTCTTCTGTCTTGTCTCGTTCGAACGCGTTATCAAATGCCATATGAACGCGAACCTTCTGTTTAGCGTTCGAACGCGTTTACGAACGCTATACGAACGCGAACACACTGAACTGAGACATATTCATCACATGCCATGTATAATTGTTTCTTAGGTGATTTTTTTATGAAACCCAATATAGTCATTCTTATCTTTGTGCACATCATAATGACAAGCATGTTTATTCCATTGGTTGCGTCATTTGCCTTAGTCTTGATTTAACGTATTACGATTCATATACCTATGTCATGATGACTTCGGAGTATTATTTCTTGTGGTATATATCGGATGGAAACCCAGACATAAATTCCGTAGCCGATTCCGAATGGACGGTAGTGCGGTCTGTACTTGGGATACAATTCCACGTATCACTTGGAAAAGTGCTCACATGTATGCTTGTATGGTTAGTATGTATGCTTGTGTTTTCCGTGAACATGATATGCTAAATAAAGTTGTATGTTCGTTGTTACTTTGAGGTATTTTCAAGCATGCAATCTTAGATGTGAGATATATGTGAAATGTATGTATAAGTTTTATTTTGTACATGTGAATTTAGAAGCATGATACTCTTGGAAATAAGTGCTACTTAAGCCTGATTAAATTATTACATAAATCCTTTCATTACAAGTGACATAAGTAAGGGACCATTCCGAACCCAACGGTTTGAGGTATTCCCTTGCGAGGGGTGAGTGCGGCCTTAAATCTCATTTTCCCGGTTCACACCGGGTGGCGACTCAATTATTCTCCGGTTTAGTCCCCCGCGGGCTACTCCGTACTCCCGACCGGACCGCGAGCCCGGGACAGCATGCGTCGCCCAGTTCTTGTGTTCCCACACCCTCTTATTTTTAGGACCCATTACTTTGGCGAGACACCTCCACACTTTCAGATATTTATAGGAAGGTGTGTGACCTTTCCATAATTCATATAGTGTATTGTCCAATATTTTGTGAGGTACCTTCTTCAGAATGTAGTTAGCGGAAAACAAGGCTTCCTCCCCACAAGTTCCGGGGTAAACCAAAGCTTGTTAACATGACATTCATCATTTCCTTCAACGTTCGATTTTTACGTTTTACAATCCCGTTTTGTTAAGGTGAATAAAGAGTAGTAATTTCATGAATAATTCCATGGTTGGAACAATATTCACCGAATGGTGACACATATTCACCTCCCCTACCACTCCTGATTCTTTTGATTTTCTTGCCAAGTTGATTTTCAACTTAGTTCTTATAGTGTATAAAGCTCTCAATAGCTTTATCTTTGCTCCTCAACAAATACACATACCAGAATCTTGTGTTGTCATCGATAAAAGTGACAAAGTACTTTTACCGCCTCTTGTTTGCACAACATTTATATCACACATATCGGTGTGAATAAGTTTCAAGGGTTCAAAACTTCGTTCTATGGAATGAACTGATGTCCTATTAATTTTCCTTTCAACACATGCTTCACATTTATGTTGGTTATCAATTGTAAATTTAGGAATAAGGTCCATATTAATTAATTTACGCATTATATCATAATTAATATGCCCCAACCTACCATGTCATATATTTTGTGACTCAATAATATAAGTAGAAGATGTAGCTTTATTATTATTAATAGCATTGTTTCGGTTGATAGCAATTACATTAAATTTAAAAAGGCCTTTAGTGAAGTATCATTTTCCGACATAAACATCATTTTTGGTCAATACAAACTTGTCAGAAATAAAAACTAACTTAAATATATTCTTGCTGAGATGGGAACTCAAAACTAAGTTCTTCCGAATATCAGGAACATGCAAAATATTCTTCAATGTAAGCTCATTCCCGGGTGTTATATTTAGAACCACTGTGTCTTGTCCAACCACTTTGTAGATAGACGAGTTTCCCATGTTCAGATGATCACCACCATTGACCTTTTGATATTAGGAAAATATTTTGTTGTCAACACAAATATGACGAGTAGCTCCCATGTATACCGACCATTCTCTCGGGTTTCCAACGAAATTGGCTTTCGTTACAACTACAGAGAGGTTCAATTCTGAGATCTCATCAGTCATCAACTCTTCTTCAGTGACATTGGCCTCATTCATTTTTTTCTTGCCCTTGTCCCGAGACTTCTTATTTCTGCAATCCTTTGCCATGTGATCGTTTTTCCCACAGACATTTGACCGGCGTAAACACACACAGATAACGCAAGCGCACGTATCGTTCAAGTAGTATAAGAATATCGATCCCACGAGGACTTAATTCCTACTCTTGTTATTAATTGTTGAATATATTTATTTACAAATATCTAATTAAATGGAGAAGAGAATGATTGTTTGATTGGTTGAATGTGGTTTTCCTTAATTAAAATAAATAAAATAAACAAAAGAAAATAGTAAGGAAAATAACAAAAGATACAAAGATCTAGGGTTGTGAATCTTTCTAATATCTTTTAAAAGATGAAGTGATTATTTTATGTTTGTGTAATAAATTGGTTTACTAACCTGGAACACGAAATTATGCGAAAGCCTCTGTCGATGGTCAGACGCAAATACCCAGTTTAACCCAATTGAACCATATGTCTATGTCAACCAAATTATCTGGATTCATTAAGTTTAAGTTCCAATTATGGCTACCCCCGCCGACAGGTATATGTCTATCCTGTAAGGAAATCTATTAAAGGGTTATCTATCCTCAAGGAAGATCGTGTGCTATTAAGTCTAAGGCTGAAACCTAAAATCCCTATGTCTAGTTCATTTTAGATTTACCAGATCAATCTTATTGGTGATCAGACAACAAGAAGCATTAAGCTTAAGACTTAATAAGTAAACCTTTAAATTACCCAAACTATAAAATAACCCATCATAAACCGGTGATATTAGAATTCATCACAACCCCAGATAACTAACACATAACTAGGGCTAGTAAAGACTTAAAAGTAAAAGAAATAAGGTAAAATACTGAAAATTAAGTAATGAAAAGTAAATTGCTGAAAAGTAAAAAAAGTAAAAGTAAAAGTAAAAAGTAAGAAGTAAAAAGTAAAAGTAAAAAAAATAAAAGTAAATTACTGAAAGTAAATTGCTGAAGAGTAAATTACTGAAAGTAAATTACTGAAATTAAATAAAGTAAAAGTACAATAAAAGAAAATGCTGGGGTTAGAGGATCAACTTTTATTACTACTATTTTAGATATCTCCCTTAATATAATATATTAACTTTACGTGATAATTACCAACTAGCCATAAAGGTGGTATCCTGATTAAGTCAAATTAATAATTAACTACTAACCGACCAACCAGGCGGTATCCATACTTAGTCAGGTTAAAACCAATTTATAATTAATTAACAACCGGCCAATATAGCGATATCCTCATTAAGACAAGTTTTAAATAATTTATATATTATAATTAAGGGAGATTAATCTAAATAGCAATAATAAAAGCTTTACCTTTCACCCCAGCAAAAGGGAATTACCTCATCATTGCTTGAAAAATAAAAACTGTAAAAATAAAGAAAGGAAATAATTGTTGGGCTGGACAACAAGCCTCAGAAAACTGGACGGTTGCTCCCAGATTTGGGGTGTATCTTCTAGTAAAGCTCGTGATCTCTCAATCTCCCAATAATGTTCCATTTTTCAATCACCTGAAAACAAAATAAAGAAATAAAAATTACAAATAAAAATGAAGAAAATTAGATAAAAGTAAATTAGATAGCTTCAAAATTAATAACTCAAGAAAAATAAGTCCCTAGCAACGGCGCCAAAAACTTGACCGGCGTAAACACACACGTATAACGCAAGCGCACGTATCGTTCAAGTAGTATAAAAATATCGATCCCACAAGGACTTAATTCCTACTGTTGTTATTAATTGTTGAATATATTTATTTACAAATATCTAATTAAATGGAGAAGAGAATGATTGTTTGATTGGTTGAATGTTGTTTTCCTTAATTAAAATAAATAAAATAAACAAAAGAAAAAACTAAGGAAAATAACAAAAGACACAAAGATCTAGGGTTGTGAATCTTTCTAATATCTTTTAAAAGATGAAGTGATTATTTTATGTTTGTGTAATAAATTTGTTTACTAACCTGGAACACGAAATTATGCGAAAGCCTCTGTCGATGGTCAGACGCAAATACCCAGTTTAACCCAATTGAACCATATGTCTATGTCAACCAAATTATCTGGATTCATTAAGTTTAAGTTCCAATTATGGCTACCCCCGCCCGACAAGTATATGTCTATCCTGTAAGGAAATCTATTAAAAGGTTATCTATCCTCAAGGAAGATCGTGGGCTATTAAGTCTAAGGCTGAAACCTAAAATCCCTATGTCTAGTTCATTTTAGATTTACCATATCAATCTTATTGGTGATCAGACAACAAGAAGTATTAAGCTTAAGACTTAATAAGTAAACCTTTAAATTACCCAAACTATAAAATAACCCCTTATAAAACGGTGATATTAGAATTCATCACAACCCCAGATAACTAACACATAACTAGGGCTAGTAAAGACTTAAAAGTAAAAGACAAAGTAAAATACTGAAAATTAAATACTGAAAAGTAAATTGATGAAAAGTAAAAAAAGTAAAAAGTAAAAAGTAAAAAGTAAAAAGTAAAAAAAATAAAAGTAAATTACTGAAAGTAAATTGCTGAAGATTAAATTGCTGAAAAGTAAATTACTGAAATTAAATAAAGTAAAAGTACAATAAAAGAAAATGCTGGGGGTTAGAGGATCAACTTTTATTACTACTATTTTAGATATCTCCCTTAATATAATATATTAACTTTACGTGATAATTACCAACCATCCATAAAGACGGTATTCTGATTAAGTCAAATTAATAATTAACTACCAACCGACCAATCAGGCGGTGTCCATACTTAGTCAGGTTAAAACCAATTTATAATTAATTACCAACCGGCCAATATAGCGATATCCTCATTAAGTCAAGTTTTAAATAATTTATATATTATAATTAAGGGAGATTAATCTAAATAGCAATAATAAAAGCTTTACCTTTCACCCCAGCAAAAGGGAATTACCTCATCATTGCTTGAAAAATAAAAACTGCAAAAATAAAGAAAGGAAATGATTGTGCGTAAAAGTAAATTGCGGAAAGTAAAAACTGAAAAATAAAGAAAAGAAAGTGCGAAAGCGGAAATTAATTACTGAAAGCTGTAAATAAACAAACAAGATACAATCTTCTTATTTATTCTTTAGGAATTTCAAAGAAGAAAGTATGAATTTTACAAATGAAATGGCTTGGTATTTATAGGCAAAATTTTGCCTCCATCAAATCATCCATCAAATTCTCCACCAAATCCATTATTAATTTCTCCACTAATTACTCCACCAAATCCATTATTAATTGGTCCACTAATTGCTTATCATGTTTGGTGATGATTTGATAATTTTATTATTTATTTATTAATTTATTTGTTTGCTTTGAAAATGATTGAAAATGACTTTAATAATACACATAACACACTTCTGGATGGTTCATCAATTTGGGTCATGAAATATTCCGAATTCGAAAATATTTTGTCTTTCAAAGTTGTAGATATTTGAGTCTTCTTTAAACTGGCATTTGAATCAGCTCATTCCAATATCAGAGTAAAACGTTATGCCCAAAAAACGACAGATGTGCAAAATTGGAATTTCCAAAACTGCACTTTATCAAAAACGCCATTTCAAGTTTCCAATCTCCAAAATTAAAATATCAAGTCCAATAATTGCCCTTATTTGACCCATATTTCGTCCTAAATGATTTCATTGAGACCCGATATTATTTTATCTGCAAAATAAACTAAAACACATCAAAACGTTCATCAAACCTGAGAAACTAAACAAAATATTAAGTTAAAGGGGCGGTAAATATTGATATATTTGCCTCTCATCACACCCCCAAACCTAACATTTTGCTAGTCTTCGAGCAAAACAACAACAAAAAAAATTAAACTAAGCCTTTTTCGTAGGGATCACGGTTGCATTTAGCGTATGCAACAAGCCTTTAAACCCCTAGGCGCCCCAGTGGACGAGTTGTAGTCTCGTGATGGTTTACAGCAATGATACCCACAAACATTTTACAAAAGTAAAAAGGTAGTAAAACTAATGCACACAAAAGCAAAAAGACAAGAGAAAAGAGAATAAAGAAAGTTAGTGACTAAACAAGTGAAACTTTTACTCCAAGTTACTAGTTGTTTCGTTTTTTTCTAAATTACCGAATAAGTAAAATCTCCGATTATATTTACCATTCTCCATATACACAGCCAACAAAGTATTAATCAATCTCATTTTTTCCCACAACAGTCACAAGTGTAGTTGATAAGAGAGTAATATTTTTGTCCTAAAGTTCTATCAGATTTCACACCTTTTTTATGGCAATGGAATAATTTTTCTAATTTTTTTTATTTATATATAATATATTCCGTCTATGTAGCGAGCTTTAGGTCGGTGGCTCCCAAACCAGTTGGCTTTAGAGCACCAGGTGTTGAGACACCCCTACGGACTTAATTACTCAGACTTTATATATATATATATTTTGGAACATTCTCGATCCATGTAGCGAGCTTTGGGCCAGTGACTCCCAAACCAGTTGGCTTTAGGGCATTGGGTGTTAAGACACCCTTATAGACTTAATAACTCGGATCTCGGATTTTTTTTTTTACTCCATCACTTTCTGAGATGATTCCTCCATTTAAACTAGAGCACTGAATATTACAAACTTTTCAATTATAGCTCATGTCTGTATGTTTCCATGTATGTTGATAATACATGTCAACTGAGCATATGAATATCCATTTTAGTCCGTTTTATGGAGAATTTACAAATTAAATAATTTAAAATGAAATAAACAAAAATTAACTTGTTTCGAAATAGGTTTGAAATACGTCTCAGGAGTGGAAACTCCTTACTCAGCTATCTCTTACCAATTTCACCTTTTTAGTCAAAATAAAAACACAAAAACACAAATTGTTTTTTGTAATTTTTGAAAAATTTTCAATGTTTTTGTATTTTTCGAAAAAAATTCTGGACTAAAAATAAAAACAACACACAACTAAAAACAAGGTACTGATCAACTAATTCCCTCCCCCAAACCTAAATGAGACATTGTCCCCCAATGTCTTAAACAGTAAAAGAAAAGTTTAGAAGGTAGTACATGGTTAGCTGAAATATAGAAAAATTATCGATTAAGATATATTTCCAATTTACGCTTCTTACCACGATCGCTATCTGACCAGTTCAACTTGGACAGAATGGGGTCGAGTTTTGGTTCAAAGGCTAGGATTTGGTCAATTAATTCTTCGGCCTTTGTAGCAGTCAGGAAAATATCTTGAACAGATTTTGTGACGAACTCATGTCTTTTGGCTTCCGCAAGAAATACAAACAGAAAATCGAAGAAATGCTCAATGTTAAGTAACCCAATGGGCTTCCGATGAATGTTTAAGTGTGCCCATGATGCTACGGTGAACATTTCTTCAAACGTTCCAAGCCCACCTGGTAACGCAATAAACGCATCTGCAGTATTGATCATTTCATGGATTTGTTCAGACATACCTGATACAATGCGTTCATCTCCATTTGTTGGTCCAATTAATTGTTCGTCTGCCAAAGGTTTTGGATGATTCCCAAAACATGACCGCCATCTTCCTGAACGGCTTTTGAAATGCTTCCCATCATTCCAAGATTGCCACCGCCATATACTATGTGCATATTTTTCTCTGCTATGACTCTCCCCAATTCCTTTACAGCCTTAATGAATTCTGGTTTATTACCAGAATTGGATCCACAGAAAACACAGATTCGCTTGACTCGCTGCTGTGAAGTTGCTTCCATTTTCTTTCTCTTATTTGAATGTATATCTGAATGTGTCGAAGAAAGAAATGTATAACTGAATTTATAGAACCTGAAAATGGGTGAGTAATAGTAGCACTAGTACCTGCCAAATGAAAATTATTATATGAACGTTAAAATAATCGTGAAAAATTTTAAAAATTTTTATCTTGTCGGCGAAAATAAAGGAAATAAAAACAGAAAAACAAATCAAAATAATAATTAAGGCAACGAATTGTGTACACAATAAGCCACTCGCTTAGTATAAATTCATTAGGATGCGTCTCAAGAATCCATTCATTACTCAGCCATCGCTAAAGAATTATCTCTTATCTTTGCCAAACATCATTCCTTCTGTCTTAAAATGCTCCGTTTGTGTTTTTCCCTACAAAAATAACGCACAAAATTAAAAACTCTACAACATGTATACACAAAATATAAAAATAAAAATTACAACAAATTGCATGGGTTTCCTCCCTGCTAGTGCTAAATTTTTCATCTTCAGCCAGACGTGACTGAAATCCATCTGTCAATGAGGTTTCAGCGTCGTTTTGGATGTCCGATTAAAGACTATCCCGTGAGCGTTGCTTTTGAAGGGTCTCTTCCAACGGTAAAGTGGCAAAAAATATTTTGTCTCATTCAGTGCTTGTGCCACCTTTTTAACCTTTATTGTTCCAGTGGTTCCTGAAAAGAAAGAAATAAAATTAGGAGGTCTCGTATGGTGCTTGACCTTGAATGGAAGTTCCATTCTATCAAGCTTCCGGGTGATATCTTTAAATTGTACTCCCCAAAACATTGATGTTTCTTCTGAATGCTCTGGATCTTTAATAAGTTCAGACATTTGCTCCTTCATTTGCTCTGCTTCTTGCTCCACCTTTTCTTCACAGATGAATTTTAAAATTTTCGTATTCAACTCTTCATCCGTCATCTGTGAAATGCATGCTCCATAAGTATCTGCCTGAGGATGTAAAGATGTTTATGACATTAGGTCTTCATCCTCTGATACGACTGGAATGGATGGTTCAGGTAGATCTTTTTCAAACATCAGTGCAAAGCAATCTCCAAGATCATCATTTTGAGGATACAGAATTCCATCCTCATTTGTTGGTGCAGTTGGTACAAACAGTTCAGCTTCTTCATCCTCGTTAGAGTCTGAATAATAGAAATTAAACAGAGACTTTGTTGGTTTGGGATCCTGAACTGATACCTCAGATTCTTGATACTGCTCAGCCTCGTCCTATGTTATGATGTCATGATGAATCTCAGGATATTCGAAGGCTTCTTCAGTAGTATTTGAATTTGCTCCATGAGATATGTGATTCAGGTTATCTGTTAATTGTCTAGCTTGATCTGTCATCCTCTGTATAGACGCCGATTGACTCTGAATTTGTGCATCTAATTGAGCTTCCCGTTCTTCGAGCCAATCTTTGAGCATGTGGATCAACTGATCTTCTTCTGATTGTTCTGATTGTTGATGAAGATCATTGTAGGTGGGTGGTGGATAAGATGGAAAATATGGTTATGTGAAATGTGATGTCTCGTCATACCATGAAGGATCTTGATAGCTCTGCCACCCTGGATGGTAGTTGTATTCGCAATAATCTCTAGGGTGGTTACCATTACATATGTCACATCTCCCCATTGCGTCTTGTTGAGCAAATGTGGTATTGCTTGGTTCTGGCATCCAGTGATAATTGTTGGGCTGGACAACAGGCCTCAGAAAACTGGACGGTTGCTCCCAGATTTGGGGTGTATCTTCTAGTAAAGCTCGTGATCTCTCAATCTCCCAATAATGTTCCATTTTTCAATCACCTGAAAGCACAAAATAAAGAAATAAAAATTAAAAAATAAAAATGAAGAAAATTAGATACAAGTAAATTAGATAGCTTCAAAATTAATAACTCAAGAAAAATAAGTCCCCGGCAACGGCGCTAAAAAATTGACCGGCGTAAACACACACGTATAACGCAAGCGCACGTATCGTTCAAGTAGTATAAAAATATTGATCCCACAAGGACTTAATTCCTACTGTTGTTATTAATTGTTGACTATATTTATTTACAAATATCTAATTAAATGGAGAAGAGAATAATTGTTTGATTGGTTGAATGTGGTTTTCCTTAATTAAAATTAATAAAATAAACAAAAGAAAATACTAAGGAAAATAACAAAAGACACAAAGATCTAGGTTGTGAATCTTTCTAATATCTTTTAAAAGATGAAGTGATTATTTTATGTTTGTGTAATAAATTGGTTTACTAACCTGGAACACGAAATTATGTGAAAGCCTATGTCGATGGTCAGACGCAAATACCCAGTTTAACCCAATTGAACCATATGTATATGTCAACCAAATTATCTGGATTCATTAAGTTTAAGTTCCAATTATGGCTACCCCTGCCCGACAGGTATATGTCTATCCTGTAAGGAAATCTATTAAAGGGTTATCTATCCTCAAGGAAAATCGTGGGCTATTAAGTCTAAGGCTGAAACCTAAAATCCCTATGTCTAGTTCATTTTAGATTTACCAGATCAATCTTATTGGTGATCAGACAACAAGAAGCATTAAGCTTAAGACTTAATAAGTAAACCTTTAAATTACCCAAAGTATAAAATAACCCCTTATAAACCGGTGATATTAGAATTCATCACAACCCCAGATAACTAACACATAACTAGGGCTAGTAAAGACTTAAAAGTAAAAGAAATAAGTAAAATACTGAAATTAAATAATGAAAAGTAAATTGCTGAAAAGTAAAAAAAAGTAAAAGTAAAAGTAAAAAGGAAGAAGTAAAAAGTAAAAAAAATAAAAGTAAATTACTGAAAGTAAATTGCTGAAGAGTAAATTGCTGAAAAGTAAATTACTGAAATTAAATAAAGTAAAAGTACAATAAAAGAAAATGCTGAGGGTTAGAGGATCAACTTTTATTACTACTATTTTAGATATCTCCCTTAATATAATATATTAACTTTACGTGATAATTACCAACCATCCATAAAGGCGGTATCCTGATTAAGTCAAATTAATAATTAACTACCAACCGACCAATCAGGCGGTGTCCATACTTAGTCAGGTTAAAACCAATTTATA
This sequence comes from Zanthoxylum bungeanum, assembly GCA_019454045.1. Classification (NCBI taxonomy): domain Eukaryota; kingdom Viridiplantae; phylum Streptophyta; class Magnoliopsida; order Sapindales; family Rutaceae; genus Zanthoxylum; species Zanthoxylum bungeanum. The sequence goes on from SKCR01048431.1 coordinate 119,497, forward strand.
ATTAATTACCAACCGGCCAATATAGCGGTATCCTCATTAAGTCAAGTTTTAAATAGTTTATATATTATAATTAAGGGAGATTAATCTAAATAGCAATTATAAAAGTTTTACCTTTCACCCCAGCAAAGGGGAATTACCTCCTCATTACTTGAAAAATAAAAACTGCGAAAGTAAAGAAAGGAAAGGATTGTGCGTAAAAGTAAATTGCGGAAAGTAAAAACTGAAAAATAAAGAAAAGAAAGTGCGAAAGCGGAAATTAATTACTGAAAGCTGTAAATAAAAAAACAAGATACAATCTTCTTATTTATTCTTTAGGAATTTCAAAGAAGAAAGTATGAATTTTACAAATGAAATGGCTTGGTATTTATAGACAAAATTTTACCTCCATCAAATTCTCCACCAAACCCATTATTAATTTCTCCACTAATTACTCCACCAAATCCATTATTAATTGCTCCACTAATTTCTTATCATGTTTGGTGATGATTTGATAATTTTATTATTTATTTATTAATTTATTTTTTTGCTTTGAAAATGATTGAAAATGACTTTAATAATTACACACAACACACTTCTGGATGGTTCATCAATTTCGGTCATTAAATCTTCAGAATTCGAAAATATTTTGTCTTTCAAAGTTGTAGATCTTTACGTCTTCTTTAATCTGGCACTTGAATCATCTCAATCCGATATCGGAGTAATACGTTATGCCCAAAATACGACAGATGTGCAAAATTGGAATTTCCAAAACTGCACTTTGTCAAAAACGCCATTTCAAGTTTCCAATCTCCAAAATTAAATTATCAAGTCCAATAATTGCCCTTATTTGACCCATATTTCATCCTAAATGATTTCATTGAGACCCGATATTATTTTATCTGCAAAATAAACTAAAACACATCAAAACGTTCATCAAACCTGAGAAACTAAACAAAATATTAAGTTAAAGGGGCGGTAAATATTGATATATTTGACCGTCATCAACATTGCACTTCCCCTTGAACTCCTTGCTCGCTTGGAAGAATCAGCTCCACTATTCTTTCTCATTTTGTTATCCTTTCCACCCTCGACGATGTTGGTCTTAGACTGCATAGTCTTGTAGCTAGTCTTCTCGAACTTCTTGTTGTCTTATTTGATTCGAAAATGAACTCATAGGTCTTCAAGACTCATCTGATTCTTCTTGTGTTTCAAATAACTCCTTAAGTCTTTGCATGATGGAGGCAACTTCTCAATAATCGTGGCAACTTGAAACGTCTCGCAAAGTTTCATTCTTTCATCTAATATTTCGTGAATGATCAACTGTAGTTCACTTAACTGAGACATTTATGTCATTGAATCTATCATTTTGTAGTTCAGGAACCTACCCACGATAAATTTTTTTTGTCCGGCATCCTTTGTTTTGTACTTTTTCTCAAGAGATTCCCATAAAATCTTTACAGAAGTCATGCCTTCTTACACATTGTATAGGATATTTTCAAGTTCTCCCAATAAATAATTCTTGCATAAGGAGTCGTTTTGCGACCATGCCTCAATTCGCAGTTGCTTAGCTGTAAGATTAGCTAAATATATTGCCATACACACGAAGTTTGAATGGAAAAAAAATATTGGTCATTATCATTGTCATATATACTAGATTTGCTTCAACTTCAATGAGCAATTCAAAACTTTCATTCACATTAGAATGCAAAGGAGAAAGTATTTTATTAGATGAATAAATACAACGAGACTCTGACATAATAGTAAAATATTGTTCTCTTTAGCGGCTTAGGTGGTAAAATCATTGTCCCTCATGGTTTCCAAGTCTGCCCCTCTGGTTCTTGGGTGTTTATATTGTCTTCTTAAATGATTTCTGGTTTCAAAATCTGACCCCTCACGGTACCTCTCAATATTTTGGTAAAGCATTGTTTTGGTTATCATGATGGTCCAATTCTAAAACCTTGGCCCAAAATTTTCTCGTTTAAAGAGAATTTCCAAACGATATAGAATGATAATGACCACTAAGCCTAATTGATGTAACTTTTAAGAAAAATAATAATCTAGGGCGTGGAATAATAGCAAAACGATAAAGAAATTTGGTGATGATAATAAGACAGACTGCCATTTTAGAAAATCCAAGTGCTTCTCTCAACTGAATTGCAGCAGCCCTTATCCTTTTTGCGTTTGAAGAGGATAACAAAATTTTAATATCAATTCTTTCAATTCTCATTATGTGCTTTAAATTTTCCCCTTGAATAAATAAACACAACGGCCCTGCCATGATTAATCGAAAAATGATAGAGAACAAAATAGATATTAAACGGAAATAAAAATAATATTAAAATTTTGTTACTTTGATTTTTTTATTTTATTTTTTTGAATATATATTTTAATTATATTTTTATCCCCGTTTAATTTCTATTTTGTTTTCTTATCGTTGTTCTGTTTAATCACGTAATTAATATTTGATTTTGATTACAGTTTAGGGGAATACCTCACTAAGGCAACAAAACCCTAAACCAAATACAACTAGGGTTCATATTATTTTATAATTGTATATTATAAATTGAAATCTGTAATGAAAAACTTAGAGAGTTCATCATAATTGCATTACAAATCAACATTCATAGTTCATTGGAGTGCTGATTCCATAATGGAATTATGTCATAGATTTATGTCCATGACCCCACTAATCATTGCATTTTACCCATTTATGGGAAAAAAAAAAGGTTCAATAATTCAATTTAGGTTCAACGTACCATCATCATTTTCGATTTTACAAGCATATATTCTTTATTTGGGATAAAAGTTTTCTTAACCAAGTTATCATACTTTCTTAAAAATGATTATAATATAAAAAAACGTAATCACTTGTGTGAAGGAATTCAATTAGTCAAATATATATGATTTAATATCCATTTTTTAATTATTTTAACACGCGTGACAATGAATTATTGAATTATTACACGGATAACGTGATACCTATTATAGATTTGGAATAAACCCTTTACCTTGAATTAGTTGAGAGACTCAACATTTATACACATTACTAATAATCCTCCCAATTCGATGTGGGATATTGCCATAACAATACATCATAGGAAAAACAAAACTACTCTTAAAGATGCAAAGCAATATTAAATTGACAGCTTATTCAATAAATTCCAAATATTAGTAGGTAGCTTCGCATTTCTCCTAACACTGTACAGCAGCAATGGCTATTGGCTCCTACTCTGAGGAACAAAACGTCCATATTTTACAAAATGCAGCAGACTTGAACTTGTATCTTTAGTACAACCTTGTTGGTTTGATAAAAGCCAAGTTCAAATCTGCATACCAACATCCAGTCTGGACGACGACTACTTGAAGAAAATCCGGAAACAAAATTTGTTCAGCAACCTAATATATCGAAGTAACAGCAGAATATGATTGATGGCTGATTAAACATTATAAGAACCAACATTCAGGAAGTCATATAGATTGCCAAGAATTTAGAGATGTCCAATAGCCAACTGATGACATTTATTGGTACATCAACGTGCTATAGTAACTTCTTTTTCTTTGAAGTTGGGTTTGTTGGGGTTTTACGCGGTAGAAGCGTGATTTAGGCGAAATCGTAGTTTAAAAATTTTTAACTTACCGAATAAATTATTCAATATCCAATATAAATAATTCATTCATATTTCACCTAAACATTTTAGCGATATAAATAATTTAGAAAACACCGAGAAATTTTTACGAAAACATTTTTCGTAAAATTGCATAAACACGTTTATGACCGAACCGACCAACCAATACCACACGGGGCTGCCCAGGTCAGTCTCAATAGTACTTGGGCAATTCATGGGCTACCCGAACAGTGACCAATTCACTGTTTATTGTTTGAAAATACTGGGTCGCTAATGATTCCAGACTATAGACATCAACGCGGAAAAGAAAATGTACAGTGAAGAACACCCAACCAAGTGCTACAGATAACTAAGTGGTACAGATCCCATGTCTCTCCAGCTGCCCCAATTTCTACGTAAAATCTTGCAAATCAACACAAAATTCAAACTCATGTACCACTCTCTCCCCAGAGTCGCACTTCATTAGAAGAAACACAATCAAATATAGATACTTAACCCTAGACTAAGAGTGTGAAATTAAATTTGCATCATAAAGCCTCAAATGATGAATCAATAAAGCTCAGAAGGGTTCAACTTTGAACCTATAGAGTAACTTCTTCTTCTTCTTCTTCTTCTTTGAAGTTGGGTTAGTTGGGGTTTTACGCGATGGAAGTATGGTTCGGACGAAATCGTAGTATTTTAAACTTACTAAATAAATTATTCAATATCCAATATGAATAATGTTGACGGCTGATTTCGGTCTCAGGGGCAATAATGGTTTTTTACCCCCGAGACAATCCTCCTCCAACTGTGAATTTGTTTGGTTATGGGGGAACCAAAAGCAAATTTAGCAAAAGACAGATAAATACACCAATCGACAAGGAGATTTAACGTGGTTCGGCGGATCAGATCCAGCCTACGTCCACGGGCACAGAACGGACGATCTTTTTATTACTGAGATATGCTTCTCTGATATCTCTTGTGTTTACAAGTCTGATGATAATGATATTGATACTTCCTGATATTGATACTGATCCTGATATTGATACTGATCCTGATATTGATCCTGATCCTAATATTGATCATGATATTGATATTGATATTGATATTGATCATGGTGCCTCTTACGCACACTCTACCCTCATATTTATAATAGTGTAGAAATCAGATTCCTTCTCCTACAAGAATTTCCTAGTTAAAACCATTTCTCTTTCCCATAAGGATTCCTAGTCAAAAACTACCTTCACTTCCTTTATCCTACTAGGACATTGACTTACTATTTTACCCCATGAAAGTAGGATAACTTATTATCTTGTCCGTAAAAATAGGATGCCTTATCTTCTGGAGCACGTCTCGCCATATGCTCGGTCTTCATGAGGTCGGTCATGATGGTCCTTTGAGCTGAGAATGCTGCTACCGATCTGATAATGCTCGGTCATACGAACCAAAGTGGTCGGTCACCTATCATCAAGTGTTCGGTCTCTACCTGTTGGCTTTATAACACTCATGTGCTCAGGTCGGCATTAATGATTTCGACCGAGAAGGGAATTACCCTTTTTACCCCTGCCGTACTCCTTAAATAACATAGGTCCTGAAAACACCATCAACATTTGTCTCCTAGTTATCGGTAACAACGAGTTTGCGAGTTGATGCCGGGAACTATAAAAAAGATGGTGTGCCGATGAATCCGTCGGTGATCACTCCAGGAACCACAGAGAAAAATGCCTTGGCTGTAAATCTGGTCATTCCTGCCACCTTCATGTGCTCAGTTAACGAGGATCCCGATATCTACCCGTGGAAAAAATGCTTCGCCCTTATGCTGATGACGATCGACTCAGTGAGACGTAACCCGACCCCGAGCTGAGAAGAACATTTGGCTCTGGGGGAATGTCCCCTCCCCAGACCAATAGAGGGCCGACCATGGGGGAGATGCTCCGATCCCATGCCGATGATAAGTCTCTCGGTGGGACGTATCTCGACCCCGAGCTGAAGAAAGACGGCTCTAGGGGAATGTTACATCCCCAGTCCAAAGAAGCCGACTCGGTGGGACGTAACCCGATCCCGAGCTGAAAGAAAGACTTGGCTCTAGGGGAATGTTACATCCCCAGTCCAAAGAAGCCGACTCGGTGGGACGTAACCCGACCCCGAGATGAAAGAAAGATTTGGCTCTGGGGGAATGTTACATCCCCAGTCCAAAGAAGCCGACTTGGTGGGACGTAACCCGACCCCGAGCTGAAACAAACATCGATCTCGGCGGTACAAGAGCAGACCCGAGCCGGAAGGAAACATCGGTCTCGGCGGTACGAGAGCAGACCCGAGCCAGAAAGAAACATCGGTCTCGGCGGTACAAGAGCAGACTTGAGCCGGAAAGAGACATCGGTCTCGGCGGTACAAGAGCAGACCCGAGCCGGAAAGAAACATCGGTCTCGGCGGTACAAGAGCAGACCGATGTTTCTTTGACTTTTTTATTTTATTTTTTTGAATACATAATCTTAATTATGTTTTTATCCTCGTTTAATTTCTATTTTGTTTTCTTATCATTGTTCTGTTTAATCACCTAATTAATATTTGATTTTGATTACAGTTTAGGCGAAGACGTCATTAAGGCAACAAAACCCTACACCAAATACAATTAGGGTTCATATTATTTTATAATTGTATATTATAACGTGAAATCTGTAAAGAAAAACTTGGAGAGTTCATCATAATTGCATTACAAATCAACATTCATAGTGCATAGGAGTGCTGATTCCATAATGGAATCATGTCATAGATTTAAGTCCATGACCCCACTAATCATTGCATTTTACCATTTTATGGAAAAAAAGGTTCAATAATTCGATTTAGGTTCAACGTACCATCAACATTTTCGATTTTACAAGCATATATTCTTTATTTGGGAAAAAAGTTTTCTTAACCAAGTTATCATACTTTCTTAAAAAATGATTATAATATAAAAAACATAAGCTCTTGTGATGAACCAATTCAATTAGTCAAATATATCCATTTTGATAACATATGATGGAGTAATTTTTTGATGCATCGGAAGTAAGGGTGACGTGGTATCATCAATAAATTAATAAATAATATGTATGATTTAATATCCATCTTTTTAGTTATTTTTTTAATATTTTAACACGCGTGACAATGAATTATTGGATTGTTGCACGGATGACGTGGTAGCTCTTATAGGTATCCATAAAGGGGTTTAGGTTTCCATGTGAGTAAGTCATGATTCTTAAAGACTTTTGCCAAAGCCGATCACCTAGGGTGGATCGCATTAGTTGTAAAGAATCGTGGACATATCGACATAAGATGTGCGCCTTGAAAACTTGATGGTGTATTCTATGTTTCCTAAGCACAACTCGGATAGCCTACGACGGTGGGATTGTTAAACATATGTGATGACCTCGACTTGTATAGTTCAGAAAGGTCGTTCGTGTTCTTCGCGAATTTGGAGGTGGCCGAATTGCGTACATATTATCTAGGCTTATATAACGAACGTGTCTGGACTTAGATCTCACAAAATGAAGTGTACTCGTTAAGCACTAGGGTAGCCGATTATTTTTGATAATAATATTCGATATTATAATTATCAAATAAGATAATCAAGTGTTATTGGATAACATTGATTATTTACTTTGACCTAATTGAATTAAATTGATTAATTTAAAATTACACAACAGCTTAATTATAAATTCATAAATATCTTTACCATTTGATGATATTTTGGTAATTGCTAATATGTAATTATAGGTGTATTAGGCTTGATTTAATTGGATTAAATCAAAGTGGTAGACATGTAACTAATCCACTAATTGAACTTTGTCTTGATTTAATTGGATTAAATCAAAGTGGTAGACAAATGTGATTAGTCACACCTAATTATACATATTTGGACAAATTAGATTAAGCCCACATAAAAGTTGATTAGAATATTTATTAATTAAAAATTACCTAAGTTTTGCTATAAATAGCAAGCTTGAACAAAGGTTTTAATTAAGCTTAAGAAAGCTAAAACAAGCAATTCCTATAGATGTTAGTCTAAGTTAAAGAAATGTTTAGAGAAGCTTTGGAAGATCTCTACAATATTTCAACAAGGAGAAATCAATATTGGTTCTTGGAGTGAAGCTTGCTAACATTGGAATCAAGATTAGATCTTGGAGTCAAGGTTGCTAAACTTTGGAAGTTATCCAACCATTTCAACAAATAAGAAGGAGATTGGATCTTTGTATTAAGCTTACTAGGTAATGTTTGATCTTCTCCTAAGCTATGTTCTTCATTAGTGAGTTTTCATTAGTGAGACATACAGTGATGAATTATGTATTGGATGCATAATAACATAGCTTGAAGTTTAAATTAGGCTAATGAATTGTGTTAGGATGTTTTGGAAGTATAAACACAATATGCTTATAATTGGGTCAAAGATGTTCATACTAGACATGGAACAATTAATACGAGTTTGGAACTCTAGATTAAAGCCTATAGCTATGGCTACTATTTTAATATCACTTGACCACCTTTGAGCGACCTAGTTGTTCATGAGTCATTTCATTGTGGGATTCTAAATTGGTTTGTGTTTTGATTCAAAAAAAATGCATATATGTATTTCGAAAACATGTATGTTTGTTTTATAACATGTGTTGATGATGGTTTTGATGCTAAAATTGGATTTTAGGTGTATTGAAGTATTTGGAGAAAATTGGAAGCATTTAGAATTGATTTGAAGGTAAAATTGTTCACTGCCAATATTTTACATATGGCGGCATCGTGACTCTGATACTGGCATCGCGATACTCAACATTCAGTGGTGCGGGAGTCGCGACACACGGCTCTCCCAGTTTGGGCATCGCGATGCCCAAACCTGAGCGTTGCGATGCGCCATGACCTGATGCTTGCACTCAAACTTCATTTTCTCCGTTCTTGAGTTTCCAAACTTCGATTTAGTCCTTTTTTCCTACTGACTCATAACGGAATGTAGTTTTCCATAAAATATTTTAAGAATACACCCATGCTAAATATCCACAGGTTTAGACCCACTTTCATTGTGCGGGATACCGATCTGACCCTAGGGATTCCACATCCTCCCCAACAAAAGGGTCAAATGAATGTCATGTGCTTTGACCATCTCTACAAGTTATGCCAGTATAAACTCTTTCTAAGCATGCATTGCAACTCTAACTGTAAGTTTTAGTGCACATTTGTGGATAGCATTCTGCTAGCGATTTCAAAGTTAAAACTTCTTTCCAAATTTCGAAGAGTGGGTACTTGGACGGATTTGATCCAAATTCATATGACATCTGCGAATCTTATTTATTAGGAAAAATACCTAAAACACCTTTTAGCGGTAAAGGTACACGTGCCACCGAACTGTTAGCCCTCTTTCATAGTGACGTATGTGGGCCCATGTATAGCCAGGCTAGAGGTGAATATGAATACATCGTAACCTTTACAGATGATGTATCACGTTATGGTTATATGTATCTTATGAGACACAAGTCAGAAACTTTTGAGAAATTCAAAGAGTTTCGATACGAAGTAGAAAAACAGACCGGCAAAAGTATTAAAACATTGCGGTCGGACCGTGGTGGAGAATACTTAAGCAATGAGTTTCTAGATTACTTGAAAGAGTATCGTATTGTTTCACAGTGTACTCCTCCCGGAACACCTCAATTAAACGGTGTGTCCGAACGGAGAAACTGAACTTTGTTGGACATGGTAAGGTCTATGATGAGTCACACTGAGCTACCAATTTCCTTCTGGGGATATGCATTGAACAATGCAATACTTATTTTGAATACGGTTCCGTCAAATTCTGTTCAACAGACTCCATATAAAATATGGACAAGAAAGAAACCGGGTTTCTCATTCCTGAAGATTTGGGAATGCTGGGCATACGTTAAACGTTTGGATGGTACCAAATTAGAACCCAAATCGGATAAGTGCATATTTGTAGGTTATCCTAGGGAAACCAAAGGATATTACTTCTACCACCCACAATAGAACAAGGTATTTGTTGCTCTACATTCGGTTTTCCTCGAAAAGGAATTCCTAAATGCAGTGGTAAGTGGGAGGAAAATAGAATTCAATGAAAATCGGAGTGATATTGTTCCTGGCACCGATTCTTTAATGGAACACGAACAATTCATTAGGGATGAGACTGTACTACAATCTTCTAATACACAAGAACCGCGTAGATCAGAGAGAGTCAGAAAACAACCTGAGAGGTATGAGTTTCTGATCTCACCTCACTTAGATATTAATCTTATTGAGGATAATGAGCCGGCTACATAGGAGGAAGCGATACAAGATATCGACTCCGCTTTATGGCAAGAATCCATGAAGTCCAAAATGGATTCCATGTATACCAACCAAGTTTGGACACTGGTTGATGCACCAGAAGGCGTAAATCCTATTGGTTGTAAATTGGTCTTCAAGAAGTAGACCGACATGGATGGCAACATACAAACGTACAAAGCTAGGCTCGTAGCGAAAGGGTATCGTCAACGACATGGTGTCGACTACGATGAAACTTTTTCACCTGTTGCCATGATTAAATCCATTCGGATAATGCTTGCTATTGCTGCATATTTCGATTATGAAATCTGGCAGATGAACGTCAAAATTGATTTCCTTAACGGAAACCTTTTGCAGGATGTTTATATGCAACATTCTGACAGTTTTTTCGTACTAAAACATGCAAATAAGTTTTGCAAGTTAAATCGATCCATTTATGGATTGAAACAAACATCGCGTTCTTGGAACCAACGATTTGATGAGATCATAAAATAATATGATTTCATTCAAAATGAGGATGATCCTTGTGTATATAAGAAGGTTAGTGGGAGCACACTGACATTCATTGTCCTTTACGTAGATGATGTATTGCTTATTGGCAATGACATTCCCATGCTACAATCGGTGAAAGCTTGGCTTTCATTAAAATTCTCCATGAAAGATCTGGGAGAAGCAGCTTTTATTCTAGGAATAAGGATCTATCGGGATAGATCTAGAAATATGTTTGGACTCTCACAGAGCTCGTATATCGACAAAGTGTTGAAGAGATTCAACATGGATCAGTCTAAGAGGGGACTGTTGCCAGTGTCACATGGCGTCACCATAGCTAAGGACATGTGTCCTAAAACTCAAGATGAGAGAGACAACATGAGTCAGATCCCGTTCGCTTCAGCAGTCAGATCGATCATGTATGCCATGATATGTACACGACCTGATGTCTCTTATACTTTGAGCATGTGTAGTCGCTATCAGGCCGATCCAGGTGATGGTCACTAGGTTATGGTTAAGAACATCCTTAAATATCTTAGACGAACTAAGGATGTTTTCTTAATCTATGTAGATGGAGAACTTGAGGTAACTGGCTTTACCGATGCAAGTTTCCAAACCGATAAAGACGACTGTAAGTCGCAATTCGGGTACATATTTTGTTTGAACAATGGAGCTGTGAGCTGGAAATCTACCAAGCAAGAGACTGTTGCCGATTCAACAACAGAAGCGGAATATATCGCTGCAGCTGAGGTAGCAAAAGAGGTAGTTTGGATCCGTAAATTCCTAATTGGATTAGGAGTAGTTCCATTAGCAGCTGAGCCCGTTCCTTTGTATTGTTAATAATGGGGCTATAGCGCAGGCTAAGGAACCGCGGTCTCATCAACGATCCAAGCATGTACTTCGACGTTCCATCTGATTCGGGAGATCATACATCGTGGCGATATGAAGATCAAGAAGGTCGTATCAGATGACAACATTGCAGATCCGTTGACGAATGCTATTTCTCAGCAAAATTTTGAGCGACATGTACATAGTTCAGGTGTAAGATACTTAAGTGAATGGCTATAGGACAAGTGGGAGATTGTTGGACAATTATGACCCATAGCATCACTATTTGTAAAAGATATTGTGGTTTTTGTACAAATTAACTATGTGACAAAAGAAATTGCTATTTTATCATTTTGTAATTAGATTACTTGAATATATAAATGATAAAAGTCCTTATGATTAGTTCTGGATTAATAAGATATGAGACAGTATCAATCCACGTAAGGTTTAATCATTAAATATCCCTAGTCGTAGTATTATCGAGACTGGACATCGATAATGCGGAATAGACTGATATTGCACTAGTGCACGTTATGAAAGCGTAACGACATAGTTCTCATATATTTGGGTATTGGATACCAATGCAAGTGTAATAGGAGGATCTATTTGCCGATGGTACGGAAACAGCTTCGCTCTTGATAGACCCTTCGGAATCCCATTGGTAGTATGACTATGTGCCCATGGGAATCCGAATCAAGGTAGGTGTATTTGGTCTTAACCTGAGACTTGCATCGCTAATACTTGCGACAATCAATATGCTTTGGTTTTGGTCGTTCGGGACTTTAACAAGTTCTGTGTACGCCTCTTCTGGGTTTATTGAGAATCGTAGTGTATTGGGTGTGATGTCAAGATGGAAGTGTCACTTCAGTCATATGGAGATGATGATCACGTAGGGATACAGAACTGGTACTCTAATATGTTGCAACTATTGGGATAATATGACAAGGTCATGATTATCCGATTAGAGAGACTAGTTGCTAGTGATCTGATATATGCTTTTTACGGGGCAGACACAATTCCAGCCCCAGGCCTAGCATGTGGCATCTGATACTGGATCGTAATACGTAATACTTAGTATGCTATGCTTGATAAAGATTTTGTATTCCTTAAAAGAATATTTCTGGAGAATTGGGTAGGCACGGTGTTTTGCTAGAAGCCAACCATGTCTTGTAAATCGGTAAGAATGTGGTACGGGGTACGCGCGTGTTCGGATAGTCCGACGACCGGATTTAGTGCCAACATATCCAGGAATCTCATGGGTCGCTTCCCAAAGATTCACCGATGACGTTTGACTCGAACAGAATTAATCTGGGATTAATTATAAGAAAGAGAAAATTAATCTAGGATTAATTACGGTAAGAATTTATCTGGGATAAAATTCAAATAGTAGAGAGATAACGATTAGTTTGGAATTAATCGATTAAATAATATATTCGATATATTAATTGAAATTAGATTTCAACGCAGAATTAAAATTGGATTTTAATTCGGGCAAATGAATTAATTTAGAATTAATTCGTAAGCGACTTTAATATTTAATTATGTCGCAACGATAAATTCGTTAATTCGGAATTAAATGAACCCGGGCCCGAGCGAAGTTACGTGTTGGATTGTTCGACTTAAATTCAGAATTTACAAGTGGTGGGACCCACTTGACTTACATCACACATTTGACTAGTGATGGAAGTGGTTAAGGTTGAGTGTAAGCATTAGATTGCATGTTTTTCACTCAATTAAAATCCAACACACTTTGTCATTTGGAATGACATATACCAACTTGATTTTTGGTAAATGATAATTTGGTTTTTTGAAAATCAAATAGATAACACAAAAGAAAATCTCTCTCTCCCTTTCCAAGCCTAATGTCGTGAGCTTCCTTTCTCTACTTAGAAATTTTGTTGCAAATTTTCTTCAAGCTAGCACTATCAATGAGTCATACAAGGTGATAGGGAAACCAATCCTAGAGTTTGGAACACAAAGAAAAGCTCGCAGCTCTTCACCAACATCAAAAAGTTTTGAACTTCATACTTCCATCAAATCCGCTCAATGTAAGTTTTTCCGCAACTTCTTTGAGTATTCACACACATATCATGATTAGAGATCCTTGGCATGTTATAGGAACACTTACACTCTACAAGTTATGCCAGTATAAACTCTTTCTAAGCATGCATTGCAACTCTAACTGTAAGTTTTAGTGCACATTTTTGGATAGCATTCTGCTAGCGATTTCAAAGTTAGAACTTCTTTCCAAATTTAGACATGCTCATTTTTATTGAGAGAAAGAAGATTTTACAAAATAAATTTTATTTTATTGAATAAAGATAGTCACTACATGACATAAATAAATATACAAATACTAATTCGTTTGGAATTCGTCTACTGCATGGTCGAGGGTGTTTAGGATCAGGTATTTTACCTGCGTCGATCAGGTTATGGAACACATGCCTGAGGCAAAAGCAATTGTCATTGTCATGGCCTTTCTCTCGGTGAAGTGGCAGTATTGATTCAGGTCCATGTGGCGTAGGACTGGGTTTGGCAAAGGTCTAGGCTCCAAGGGCTTTAGTAGGCCTTGTTTCTCAAACTTAGCTAAAATATTGGATATCGATTTTTCAAGGTTAGATAAGTGTCACTTTTGAATGGTGTTTGCTTCCGATGTTTCGCTTCCTGAGACTCTTCCACTATTTTTCATATGTCGCCTTTTACTGTAAGGCTTCTTATACTCATGTCTCTCATTCCTTATTTATGCCCTTACCGTCCGAGGTGTTGTCCAGTTGATCATAGTAGTAGTCAAATTTAGTAGTTATTCAATCATTTTGTTCAATTTATCCTCCAGCCGATCTATGCGAGAACTGTTGCTACTGGTCATTCATAACTTTTATTGATCAACCTCCGACTAATCTGTCTCCTTCCCAACGGGCTTCTATGATGGCTGCATCATAAGGTGTTAGCACGATGTATGTATACATGCATGAATGTATGCATACATTCTTCCAACCTTATCTCTCCCACAAATGTGGTAACTTCATATCTGCCCAAGGTGTGGCTTAGCTTATGCTTAAACGATGGGTACACAAACCTGTTCTCTCATATATTAAAGGTAAACCTTGGCTATCACGGTTCTGTTTAATCATTGTAAGATAAAGTCCGCCCATTTATAAAATGACTAAGTCTAATATGGGGATCATGTCATTATTTAAAAATGACAAATTGGACCTTTAGTAATCACGGTAATAGGGGATAGGCTAGGAAATATTTAGAAATGTCCAAACGAGCCAAGACATGGCATACCTTTTTCTGAATGAGAGTCAGTGCGAGCATCAGACTCATGTTTTATCATATTTGGATTGTAACTAAATATTCGAAGTCCAACGGGGTTTTCATACATGGTGGCCCATTGAATTCTCAAAGCATTCAATCAATTTATCACGTACGAGCGTTATTGTTGGCTCATAAGGGTACTATTTAGGCTCTTATCAGCCAAGGGTTGTCCAAACTAGGTCCACCCACCTAAGAGTTTGACCGACCAAGTGAACGTAGATTTTTTATACCCAATGATACAACTTATCCATAATTAGGTATCCCCACCCAATGGTTTAATTGACCAAATGGACTCACCAATATTCAATGATACGTACCAATAAGTGATGGGTATCATCACATACCAATCTACAACCTTGAGTAAAAGTAATTTCTCGATATGTAACGCCATTGAGGTTTGAAGGGTATGCAAAAAAGAATGAAGACATGATTCATCTTAGTCTCGCCATGGATACTACAAGGTATTTTTCGGGGCTGATTCTCTATCCCTAGTGGAGTCACAATCTGTAGAAGCGAAGTAGGATTTCACATTATGCCTATGACATCGACGACCATGACACTATTAAGCCATTGCTCGTAGAGAGCACAAATAGTCTCACATGGAACTAACCAGAGAATAATAGAGTTGTTACCCAGTATAATACATTGGTAATGATTTAAGGTAGCACTAAACCCCTGCAAGGTAAACCTTAAACATGTTAACCTGTTTGGGTTCGAAATAGTCCCTTACTTATGTCATTATAGAATAAAGGTTTGAATAGAGATTATATCATGCCTTTTAATGAAAATATCATGCAAAATAATTGAAAAGCACTCAAAAGCACAAACATAAAAATAAGAGCAATGAGTAATGTCCAAAAGATAGTACAACTGATAATATAAAATAATGAAATTAGCTATAGCTGGCCGGACATGGGAATGTCTGGCCATATATGTATTCTAACATGTATGTTTGGCCGGACTCACTGGGAATCTGACTGGATGTGCAGTGTAATCCAAAATCATGAAGCGTATGCAATAATAAGAAAAACATAAAGAACAGGGAAAAACAAGAAACAATATAGTAATCATAAAAAAGACATGTGTAGATAAAGGAAATAAACATGTTATTATTACATTGGTCCGTGGAGTTGTATCCTAGATACAGATCGCACTACCATTCATTCGGATTTGGCTATGAAAATTACGTATGGGATTCCTTTCTGTATACTGTTGGAAAGCATGTTGTCGGATGTGGCCTTATATACTCCGGATTTAATTAATGACTTATGTATGTCCGGCCGGAGATATTGTGCAAAAACAGTAAATGCGGAATTAAGTGATAAGGGCCCTCAGGTATTACCTTATGTGTATCTCGGCTCCGAGAATATGTTTGAGAGTTTTGGTTGGTTATTAGATTTTTTTACTAGAGAGATTTAAGGTGGTTTGTGACTTTGTGATTTGTTGTTATGTGTGTCATTTTCCTTAGTTTTTAGCAGAAGAACGGTTAAAAGCTTCAGAATTCGGATGCAAAAGGGTTCTCCTTGGTTTGTGTAAAGATTTTATTTTATAGTGATGGTTTCTTTGTTTAAGAAGGAAACGATCTCCTTTAAAAAGGGAAGTTGATAATCATAGAAGGTGATAATAATGAAAAAGATAACCGAGGAAAATGTTTAAGAAGGAAATACATGGTTTTATGGAAATTGGCTACGAGGGAAATAGATTGAGTCCTTCTGTAAAACTGGAAACACGATGCATGTCTGGCCAGATATGGAGGTGTATCCGGGCGGAGGTGATGGTTATGTCAGGCCGAACTTAGGGGTTTATATCCATCCGGATGTAGTTTGTTTCTCTCCATCATTTAAACCTTACAGTCCCCCTAAACTTCCAAACAGTTCCGCTATAGGAGACTCATCGTCGAGCCATGAAATTGCAATATCTACACTTACCTTCACAAAAGAAGTCATAAAGAGCCACATGCATGGGAGTCACGGCTAAATACCATAACCTAAACTGAAAGAGACAACTTATTGGGATATATGCCCTATAGCTAAAATGTAATATGTAAATGAAATTAATTTTAATTAATGAACGATGCCATTCTCATTTATCAAAACTGTTTGTTTTAAATTTGCATATTATAAATTGTCATGAATACCCTTGGTTACTAATGCACTTTCGGACTTATTATATAAGTGTTTATTACAATAGGATTTAAGTCTAAAATTAGTAATCCTAAATAGTCTGTATTGAACAAACGAAGACGGTCACTTTGTGGTTTATCTAGAATTGCGATCTATTCCATAATTGTATGACGACCTTGATCCAGGATCATTCACATAGTGACATGAGAAATGAGGCACCTTATATAATGCACGCTTATAGGACTGGACCAAGCTATAAATGAATTTTTTAAAATATCTGTTAAAGAAATAATTTTATATCATTCTAATAGATGATCATATATGGATTAATTTGAATCATGAGTGTACTACGAACTCCTGCATTGCAAGTTTTTTCCTTTGATTTACAAAGGTGAGGCAATGTAGCAATCCTGACCAATAACTACGTACTTTGGGGGCATGGTTTGGTGTGTAGTTGGGGACATTTTACACAAACATGGAGTCCATTCCATCTTAAGAGAAGAACATGAGTATCTTCTTAATGGTTGATTCAGTACTTGAACAATTAGAGCTCGAATCTTTTTGTTAGGAATAGAAAGATAAAATTCATTAAAATTATGAATAAATTGTTTATTAGAGAATCAATGGTACTTATGGCACAAAAATAATTAGAGGGGTATAACAGATATTATGACCCAACTTTAATTATGAGATACTCGTGGAGGGTCAATCTGTATGCACTGATTATATCGGTGGATGCCGACGTGGCTCAGTATAGAATACATCTGTAGTGACAAGAGTTCAGCTTCGGATTTTTAGTGGAATAACCTGAACTTAATAATTAAAGATATTTGATTAAAGAGTAATAATCAATATCCTGATATTATTGGAGCTCGGAGTGTAGGTTCATTTGGTCCCCGTGCTAACTCGATACACTATAGGGAGCCATAAAATAATTAGAGTCTCCAATTATGATCTCACAAACATAATTATATGTTATGAAAAAATTATTCATATGATTAATAATTGATTTAATTCACAGTCGATAAATTATATTAAATAGTTTAATATAAAGTTTCAATACACTCGATTATGAGATAATATGACATTTAATTTAAAGAGTTTAAATTAAATTAATTTTTTATTTATCCTATGACTAATTAAATTTAGAATTTGATTCCAAAATAAATACCTAATATTTGATATTGGTATTTAAATTAAATAAAGAAAACAAAAAATGGCTAGTGATTCACGCCAATTTCAAGAATTAATGTGGGAATATGATTTATTTTTTTGTAATTTGATTACAACTAAACAATCATAATCCCAACTATAAAAAATAAATTGTTCTCTTTTATTAATACACCTTTTTTTTATACAAGTTTCAAAATTTTAAATAGTTGAGAAAGAAAGAACCATGGCCTCCTTGTTTTCCTGTAGAGAAAAATAAAACAATGTGCTGTGATTTATTCTCTCAAAATTATTTAGAGAAAATTTTTGTGAGATTCAAGAGCTCACATTCAAGTTTCTTGGTGACAAGATATAGTACGGAAGTTTGAATGGAAAATTTCATCTATTTCTTCATTGTGATTCACGGCAAATCAGAAAATTTCAACCTAGGGAACTTGCGCAATTTGCGCAGAGCAAGGGCTGCAAGAGTTCTAAATATTAGCTGAAAAATTTGGGATTGCAGAGGATACATTAGAGACTATTTTAGGGTTGATTTGGTTGCACAAAATTAGACCTAAAATTCCCTATAGGGTGCACGAAGTACAAGAAGAAAATGCAATGCAGTTTGAACGAGACAACTGCTGTTTAAGATTATTTTTGGGATTGTTTCAGTGGTGCAGAAACTGTCCAACGGTGCCAAAATATTCATGTAGGCATTGCATTTTTGCATATCGAACCCGATGAGGAGTCTCGTAAGGAGGAACTACCTTTAAGTCGTGGAAATTGCGGAAAACGGTCGTCGGAAAGGAGAAGTCAAGAATTGACATATTATTGGTTTTGATTCGCTAAGTTCGCTCGGAGTTCGCATGTTGAATCTTCGTTTCGAGGTACATCTTTGGCCCTAAATTCCCGCAAACCGCTCTAAGCCCACCTAAACACCTAAACCCACATCCAAAGCCCATGAAACCAAAATAGATCAAACACCAAGCCCACCACCCATGAGGCCCACGACCATGACACCAAAATTCACCCTCCTTGCACTATTCAAACATGATTTATCCTTCCACCAATTTACTTTACACCTTTGATCTCACCTTTTACCTTGACACCTAATTTCCAAGGCATTATTAGATCAACCCCACATCATTTAGCCATCACACCCCACGCCCATCACCATCCCCTCTCATTTTCTTCATTTTCCATCACCTTTTTTTGAATTTTCAACAAAGGATCACAATTATACATAACCTTTCTTCCATTTCCCAACAAAACATGTCATTTCATTTCCTTTCCTTTCAACCTTTATTCATTTTCAACAAAGAATCACAATTATACATTACCTTCCTTCCATTTCCAAACAAAACTTGTCATCAAATTGATTACCTTTCATTATCACTTGCCAATCTCATTAATGCCCTCCATTTGCCTATTTAAACCCTCATTTTTCTGCCTTGGAGAAGCTAGGACATATCAAGCAAAAATACCAAGCACTCACTTAGCATTTTGGAAGAGCAAAAATAGCCCTCGCTTCCCTTACAAAATCACGCCTACTGCACCTCTTCACAGCCCTTCATCTTCACACCTATTCTGCCCCTGAAGTGCGCCTATTGCAGCTCCCATCAAACACATCAATTAGCCTTCATTTTGCCTACAACTCACCCCCCCCCCCCCAAACTGACTCCATTCCAGCCCCTAAGTGACGCCCAAACCAGCAGCAAAACAGCTCACAAGTGACGCCACTGCAACCCCCCAAAACAGTCCCCTTTTACACCTCCAAGTAAGTCTCCATTTAGCCCCTGGAATTTACACCCAAATCACCCTAATTTTAGCCCCCAAACCAGTGCACAAACAGCCCTAAACACCCTCCAAAATTCACCCAAAAACAGCAGCTCAAAAGCACTCAAAACAGTCCCTAAAGTCATCAAAACAGTGAGCAAAAACAGTACTTGAAGATCCTTGAGAAAACCGAGCAAACGGCAGTCCAACGCCTCTCAAAAATCACCAAAATCGACCTTAATCCACTGCCAATCAGTGAGCTGAGTGTGGAGACTTGAATCGCAGCGAAACAAAGTGGAAACAGCGGACAAAACAGCGAAACAGTGAGCAAAACGTCGAACCAGTGAACCGGTGAAATCGTGGTGACTTAGCCCTTTCGACGGCCGTATAACGCACCTCCGAAGAACGACACAAAAGGTTAGACCTGAGGGTTTATATTATTGAATTTGTTCACATAAAATAATGACTTAGGAAATGTGCTTAGCATGAATAATTGGTTTAGCATGTTATTTAATTTAAGTTATGTAAATTAGTAACTTAGAAAAGCATGTAATTTACTTTTCTTCGCATGAGAATTATGAATTAGTGTGTGATGTGATTTCGGGTGAATGGAATATGTATTCTTTCTTGTGGTATATTGGATGGAAACCCGGACATAAATTCCATAGCCGAATCCGAATGGACGGTATTATGGTTTTCACTCGGGATACAATGCCCCGTACCACTTGAAGGATACACATATTTTATTTCATCCAAACTTGTATTTGAGAATGATTAAGCTATTAGAATGTTGTTTTATTTTTAGCATGACTTAGTTATTTACCTTTCATATTAGGAATTTAAGTTATTTTATGTTTAGATCATTAGTTATTTAACATGTTTGATGTGTGATATCATGTGTTTGCTGTTATGAAAGTTTACTGTTGAAGCATGCAAACCTAGAATTTAGACTACTTTGACCAACATGTATGTTGAGTAGACTTGGTTAATATTGCACAAATCCATTCATTACAAACGACATAAGTAAGGGACCATTCCGAACCCAACGGTTTGAGGTCTTCCCTTGCGAGGGGTGAGTGCGGCCTTAAATCATTTTCCCGGCTCACACCGGGTGGCGACTCCATTATTCTCCGGTTTAGTCCCCCGTGGGCTACTCCGTACTCCCAACCAGGCCCTGAGTCTGGAACAGCATGCGTCGCCCAGTTTCTGTGTCCTACAATTCCCACAACAGTTAGCAACTCAACACATAGAAACTTTCTGAAGTGCACTGGAATCGCTGGACTACATGGGCAGTCCAAAACCCTAAGCTTCTTGCAAATTCACGGTTGTGCAAGGAGTTGTCCAGTTCAGTCAAGATAAAGAAGGAAGAGGAAAAAATTTTCAAATCCGATCCCGAGACCTAAACACAAATTCCGCTGTGAGTTTTCCCGTGAAGAGTTCGCTCGAAAACTTCTTCACAACTCTACATATGGAGGTTGTTTTGAGAAATTTATCTTTTGACAGTGCTAACACTATTGTTTAGTCATTCAATATTCCCAATTACTACAAACATGAATTCAATGATAAAATATTTATTATTATGATTAAAAAATTCGATAAAAAACCATATACTATAGTGATAAGTTATAAAAGTTAACAATCACCAATAACTATAAGAACATGCATCAACATGACATACGAGTATAAGTCACAAAACAATTAAATACAGTATGGTGATTCAAGTCAATGAGAATATAAAATGACACAATCATAAAAGAAAATATGGAATATGGTCATTATATTATCGTTACTTATATAAACAGCCATTTAAGAGCGAGAGAGTACATAATTAAAGTCTTACAGTATTGATGTTCGAGGCCATATCAAGACTCACGGGCCATCCCCTAAAAACATCACATTTATGGCATGAATGAACGTACTTAGTGTTTAAGTTGTCACACCTCTTGAAACAAAGCAAAAAATAAAAGGGGAATTACATTAGCAGACAATCACACTCCAATACTAGTGGCCATAGGCTTGACTAATGGCTGCATGCAATCTTAGACATGTGGCTTGTCACTTTCTTTCTCATTTAATCCTATTTTTCCAAAAGAAAATTAACCACAAATTAAATTTTCACTTTATATATATGAATTTAGATATAGTACTAAGTTAAGTTATGCTAAAATTTTTATAACATTCTACCACATCTTCATTAATGAACAGTTAAGATTTAACATGTAAATTCTAATTGATTCAAATTACAACTCAAATCAACATCGAATGCAAGTCCGAAAAGATGGATCATTAAAATATTCATTTCAATAAACAGCTTCAACTGTTTCATTGCTGAAGTTCAAACAAGAGAAGTTAAAAAGCAATGGTTCTCCTGAAGAAGATGAAGTTGCAAAACAAGCTTTTACAAAAATAAGAGATTGTATGCATAATAGTTTTGTGTTTAACAGCTAAAGTCTACATTATTGTAATTTTATTAAAATCTTATGTCAATTCTAGTTATACTTGTGAGCGTGACATATTGCAGCCCTCATACAATACGTCTGTATAATGATGCATCTTCAAATTTTTGACATAATGAACCATCTGTATTCAATTACAGTTTCACTTATGTGCTGAAAGGTATGTCACAACCTTTACAGTCTGTATTAGATGATTTGCCAAAAGGATCCTTGGTGTGTTTAGTTTGAGACATATGCATTCCCTCTTATGTATATGTTACCTCTATGCCAATGAAGTAAGAGAGTAGTCCCAAATCTTTAAGTACAAAGACAATGTTGATGGTGATTTTTGTGACTAAGGTATTGGAACAGTTTGGCAAGGGCAGAGATGGGATTTTCCCTTTTGGAGGATCAGATGTTCAGAAGGTTTGGTTTGTTCCTCAGCTAGGAAGAGAATCCGGACCCAGTTCCCCGGATCTGGCCGACCAAAGGACACAGTATGATGCGAATCCTGGAGACCGACAACATCAGAGCCGAGACCAACCATTGTAGCCTGTTAGCTCATTTCAGCTCTGTCTTTCTTCCTGGATCGGGATGATGAGCTCGGATACTTTTGGGTTGAGTCAGGTATAATTTGATAATTTCGGCAGACCATCTGACCGACCTCTTTGAGACCGACCTGTGAACAAGGTAGTTTGGACTTTTCCCTCTAGCAAACTCCACTGTTTAGAGCTCTTTACAGGCTGACATCATTATTATGGCGTGTGGCAGTGTATAAAACAGGTTGATGAGACAAGCCGTCAGGTGGCAGGTTTGCTTTCGGCGAAGACAGTCTCGGGGCAGAGAGCCCGTCAGTCAGCCAGAGATTCTCGTGGGTGACGTCGTGGAAGCATAGGAATAGTTTTGTAATTCTCCTATTATATAAAGGAAAGTTAGTTTCATTTGTAGGGATAACCATATTTGTAAACAAAAAGAGCATTACTTGTAAAAACTGAGAAGAACGACCTGCTCGGTTTCCTTAGACCTTCTTTGAAAACTGGTCGGCTGAGCTCGGTTTGGTAATAAAAACAACACCCCACTTTGTGCCCGTGGACGTAGGTTGGACTCGCTTCGCCGAACCATGTTAAACTCTATGTGTCGATTTTGTGTTCTTTTTGCCTTTTGCTAAGTTTTCTTTTGGTCTCCCCTAACCAAACAAATTCAAGGTTGAAGGGGGATTGTCTCGGGAAAGTTACCCCGAAACTGCCATTGGGACGAAAATCACCCGTCAATAGTTGGCGCCGTCTGTGAGGAACTGAACAATAATCAACTTACGTAGTGAGACGATGGCAGAAGGCGGAAGCTATGGGTCGTTGGAGAGTTCAGCAGTAGAGTGGTTGGGGAAAGCGAAAGGAAGACTGGATGAAAGGAAAATGGAACGGGATAAAATTGGCCAGAGTGGAAAGAGGAAAGGGTTTGTAAGGGGAAGGAAGGTTGACGATAGTGGTAAAGATGGGGGAAGAACGCATCAGGAGTTAGGACAGCAGTAGCTCCCCCTATTGAGTTGTAGAATTGAATTTAAAAAGGATGGCCAACGATTACCCATTAGGACTGAGTTGTAGAATGAAATGTAACGTCAAAAATGGGTGAGGTTTGCCGGCCGTAGCTGAACAAGCTCCTCCGAGAGAAGGAGTTACGCTTGTTCGGCCTGCCAGGTCCTCAGTTCCACGACCAATGTAGTCCTCAAGGATCAGCCAAGGAACAAGTCGGCCGAGGGCACGAGGTCGGCATCTATCAGGGCCTCTCCATTCAGCGCAGTGGCCTCCCCGAATGAGAGGAAAGGAGAAAAATATCACAGGGTGGGCCACAATGAGTCAGAACAGAAGACCCCGGCTGGGCTCCCGGATTTGCTCAGAAACGATCTTGGAAAGCTCAGGTTTAGGGAATTCCTGTCGACACGGTCTGGAAGCAAGCTCAGACTGGAAGACACGATCAGGCTATAAAACAAGAACCAGAAATGATTGTAAAAGCCTCTCTTAAAATGACCCGTAAAGAGTTGTAATAATGGCAGCAGGTCCCTTGAATATGAATAAAATTTTCTCTTTTGAATTAAGAAACTTGTCCATTTTTACTTGTTTATTAATTGAATGCGAAAGCTATGTTCAATATTTTTGGGGTGTGCTCGATGCGAAGGGGTGATCGGTAGCCAAGAAGGGCACCAAGCCCGTGGCATGCCAATCCCAGGTATCATTGTCAAACCCCCGGGTGGAAGTGTCCCGACCTGGCTCCTCTCACCTTTGAGGATCCAGAACGCATCAAGGGATGGAGTACATGTGGGAAAAACACGAACCCCTCATGGCACGCCAATCCCGAGGTCGGAGCGTT
The DNA here is from genome assembly GCA_019454045.1 of Zanthoxylum bungeanum. Classification (NCBI taxonomy): domain Eukaryota; kingdom Viridiplantae; phylum Streptophyta; class Magnoliopsida; order Sapindales; family Rutaceae; genus Zanthoxylum; species Zanthoxylum bungeanum. The sequence continues at coordinate 143,860 of SKCR01048431.1, forward strand.
ACTACCCCATGACTTGCATTTTTGAGGAGTAGCTCAGGTAAACTGGACCCAGTGAGTTTCTTCCCTTGCGAGTTGGCTGGTGAATCCCGTTGAGAACCATCAGAGCATATGGCATGGGGACGCACAAATGGCCTCCATGACTATTGTGGTCTCGGGTAAACCGGACCCAGAGAGGTTTCTTCCCCTCCGAGTCAGCTGGTGAGTCCCGTTGAGAAACACCCATGGATGGCACACACGGGGAGTCTTCTTCCCCGTGGGGTATCTGCCTAACAGCCTCGGATCAAGAGAAACATGGCATGGGGAGGTTTCTGCCCTCATAGCGCTTGCAGGCTCCAGAGCCACCCAGCATAAGGAGGTTTCTGCCTTCGTGGCTCGTTCGTTCACCGATCCATAGCCCGACTAGTCGGGACGGTGAATTGTAAGGTTCAGAATTATGTTTTGGGAGGCACCAGGCAAGACACTACCTTGGGGCACCCGAGTTATTATCTTTTCGAGTCTGTGTGGAGTATGTGCTAAGTCACCTCCAATGTGCTAACTTAGTATTGTTCCCACTTTTTGTTTTTACTGATGCCCAACAATGGGACGCCCGCGCCGGGATCCGCGGAGCCTCAGATGTTGAAATTCCTCCCTCATGATTAAGTCTCATATGTTCCACCAGCTCGAGGCTGGATTAGTTCCGCCGAGGCTATTATATTCCACCAGCTCGGGGCTGGATTAGTTCCCTCGAAGCTATTATGTTCCACCACATCAGGGCTGGATTAGTTCTGTCGAGGCTATTATATTCCACCAGCTTGGGGCTAGATTAGTTCCACCGAGGCTATTATGTTCCACCAGCTCGGGGCTTGATTAGTTTCGCCGAGGCTATTATGTTCCACCAGCTCGGGGCTGGATTAGTTCCGCCAAGGCTATCTTGTTCCACCAGCTTGGGGCTGAATCAGTTCCGCCGAATCTATCATGTTTCATCAGATCGGGGTCGAGTTATGTCCCACCAAGTATATATGATCGACATGGGGATGGAGCATTCCCTCATGGCCAGATCTTGGCTGGCTTGGGGAGGTAACATTCCCCCAAAGCCAAGTGTTTCATCAGCTCGGGGTCGGGTTACGTCACACCCATATGATCAGCATGGGGACAGAGCATTCCCCCATGGTCGGATCTTAGCTGGCCTATGGAGGTAACATTCCCCCAGAGCCAAGTGTTTCATCAGCCCGGGGTCGGGTTACATCCCACCGAGTATATATGATTGGCATGGGGACGGAACATTCCCCCATGTCCGGATCTCGGCTGGCCTGGGGAGGTAACATTCCCCGAGAGCCAAGTGTTTCATCAGCTCGGGGTCAGGTTACGTCCCACCGAGTACATATGATCGGCATGGGACGGAGCATTCCCCCATGGCCGGATCTCGGCTGGCCTGGAGAGGTAACATTCCCCTAGAGCCAAGTGTTTCATCAGCTTGGGGTCGGGTTATGTCCCACCGAGTGTATTTGTCATCGGCTCGAGGACAGAGCATTCCCTCATGGCCAGATTCAAACTGATAGGGGTCAGAATTTATTCTCACATCCAGACTCAGAAGAGCAAGTTAGTAAGTTGGAAGCCGAAATTTAGCTAAGTATAGGAAGCATGGAGTAAAATAGTCAAAATGTATAGTAAATAAGAAATTGTGCATTATTATTACAAAAATAAACGTATTGTTTAGTATATAGGGCCCCCTTTGGGTCACCCTCACTCATCAGCCCACGCAGAGGCAGCTGTTTCTTCCTGGTCAGGTCCGGATGGCAGGATTACAGGCACAGGCTCAGCAGGAGGGACTTGGTTTCAGCTTGGGAGGCAGGAGGGGCTTCAACAACTACTTCAGACACTTTAGGGGCAGGGGCAAGTGCCTCAGGCTGGATCTCCTCAGGGACCGGGGACATTGGCATGATAGAAAGGGGCTTGGGATCCTGTATTTCCTCCGAGGAGAAGGCAAGTAAATCGCGAGCATCCTCCTCCGAGAGCTCTCCTCTGCAGAACCGGATAGCCACATGGATTGGTCTCATGTCAATCTCGGGCATCACCATCGAAATGATTTGAGCACAGTCGATGACCCCCTCGAGCCTAGACTTCTCCAGCTCGTCTTCCAGTTCAGCGTCTCTCTTCTTCAGCGCCTCCCGAGCTTGATCCATCTCTTTGGTCATCGCTCTAAGTTTGGAATTCGAGCTCGCCACCTCCCACCTCAGATGTTTGGCTTCCTCTTGGGCGGCTTCCATATTTTTCTTGGCAATGGCAGAGGCGTTGTGGAGGGAATCATTCAAAGCAATAGCCTCGGCCGCGACTTTTTTGAGTGCTTGGTTTTCTCTCTTTTCTCCTGCCAGTTTGGCCATAGCCTGCCTCAGATCCTTCTCCTTTTTGGCCAGCTCGGCCTCCCGCTCCGTGATTTGGCCTTGGAGTCTCTACACCTGGCCCCCCAGTTAAAAGGCTCATGAGTAGGTCCTTGTTCCGGGCCATCACATAGTTTGCCTGCAAGTAAGAAAAGAAAGAGTCATAAATCAACAAAGTAAAAACATGGAGCAGAAAAAGGAAAGTATGTTTACCTCGGCAATTCGGGCAGAGAACCTGGAAATTACTTCCTCGGGGAGATGTCCTCGAACTTAGGGATCCGATCAAGGGGCACCGCGTCGGCCATCAGGTTGAACGCCGGCACCAGATGGGACGTAGCATCCCAGACCTTTTCACTGAGGTTGTCCACCCCCAGCACGACCCATCCCTTCCCGATTTTCGGAGGAGCCTCGGTAGCTCACCCCTCCCGCCGGGCAGTGGACCACCTGATCAGGGGCTGTTCCTCTTCGTCCTCTTCTGGAAGCTCAACTACCTCATCCCCAAGCAGGCGGTGGTGTTTGCTCGCGGACCTAGACAAAGCAGAAAAGGGTCGGACCGTTGTACTTAGTGTCGCCCTTGTTGGAGATTGTGTGGACTGTGCCACCGGCCGAGCGATCAGTTTTGTTTTCCCCTTGGATTCCGCGGGGATTGGAGCAGCCGGCCATTTCCGAGAACTCCCGACTGCGCCCTGGCCGGGCTTCTTGGTCAGAGCTTCGAGCCGCCCAAGGAATTTCATTGGTTTCGACATTCCTACAAAATTCAAGGCAAACAGCATGGTCAATTTTTGGATTCAGGCAACTTCATACGGTTTTGAGTTAAGCACAAGGGATCAGTCAGAAGGTCAGATGAAGCTACCTAGCTGCCCTAAGGCTTGTGTGGGTGCGCTCCGAATGAGGCTCGACTCCACGAAGGCTGCGTCATTTACTATTTTCTTCTAATGGCCAGCGAAGTTCTGAGCCTTCTTGATCCCAGTTCGGACCTTGTGGTTGACTTTGGGAGGATCCCTCCAGCAAGCTGAGAAGGTTTGATGAGTTAGAACTTAATTGATGAGAATTAATAAAAGAAACAGAGGGCTCGGTTTCTCACCTCCCACCGAGAAGACATCTGGGACCTCTATCTCCTCTGAAACCGTTGACCGAGATCGTCCCCAATCGGCCGTAGCCCAGAACCAGTGGTCTTTGAAGTTTTTATTGGTTTGGGGGAGCTCCGTGATGAGGTCAGGGACGTCGGCATATGAAAAAAGGTAGTACCAACCATTATGAGACTTCGGATTGGCTTTCAGTTTGTACAGCTTTTTTAGCTCTTCGAAGGTCGGCTCTCCGAGACCTGCCCCGTGCCATATCACAAAGAGACCGACCAGTATTCTCTAGCTGTTCAATTTCAACTAGCAAGGGGCAATCTCCATCTGGGCCAGCATCCTCGCAAAAAAATATGGTTGAATTGGCAGCCGAAGACCACACTCAAATAAGAAATGGAGAAAAGCCACCGAGCCGGAGTAAGGATGACTCGCTTGTTCGAGCAGCTCTGGGACCTCAAGGGCTATATCAATTGGGATCTCGTACTGATGGCAGAGTACACCCAAGGCATCTTCTGTGATGGTGGAAGAGCGGTTCATGTCCAAGGATGACCAGTTCAGTTCGCCCGGCTCAGGGTCTTTACAGGGAATTCGGTGGTAGGTGTCGTTCTCTTCTTGGGAAGACGTTGGGGTGCTTTCTAGCTCCTCCAAGCTGGTTGTACCTGAGCTGGAGGAAGCTTCTTCGGTACGAGGAGGTTGAGGTTTAGAGGTTTGGCCGATGAGGATTCGACGTCAGACATTACTGACAATCGCAATGTACAGGAAAGTCAGTCAGTGGTCAGTTTGAGGCACTGTGGGCTCGAAAGCTACTCTAACTTCCGAGAACCTAGGTCTAAGGTCTCTATAAATGTCCTAGCAATATCCGCAAACAGCAAGTCTATTCTTAAAGCAGCAAACCAAAAACGAAACTTAGAAAACCCGAAACACACACATCCCACCCCACAATCATTTCTTCAACCAATAAACATATGCATCATACACTCCACACCCAACCCAAAACATACTTTGCAACATAGAACAAGGAAGTAAGTATGCTAGAAGAACCAAAGAACATACAACAGCAAACATACAAGCATTCGGAAATAACAAACAGTTATAGTGGATTACAGTAATTAAAAAGAAGGACGTCGAGCAAAAACTTACTTGGTTTGAGTATATGTGTTGGCGGTTGATCTGGTCGGGCTTGAAAATTGTTGGTCACAGGAACGAAGAAGCTCTTGCACTTTGAGAGTCCAGATTTTTGTAAAAGAGAAAAAGAAGCATTGCTTCGCATTCTTATAGTCAGCTCGGGGCACTTTTCAACCGTTGGATCAGAGAGAGGCCTCGGATGAGCGTCGCGTGTCGCCTTCAGGCTCCATCTGCTCAGAATGAGATAAACGGTTGAGATTGAAAGCTTTTCGATTGCCCGTGAACGGTCGATTGATTGGGATTTTTTGCGGGGGAGCCACGGATGCTCGACAAGTGTCAAGACTGGGTTAAACCCCTAGAGATGATTGATGGTCATTTAAGAGGATGTGATGGCTTACAGTTCTCGAGGGACGGCTACCAGAATGGTAAAATGGGGCATTTGCTTCAAGTTGGAGAGACATTTGAAAAGACAGCAGAATATTTAGTGACCAACCACCTGAAGACGACCGGTTCCGACCTAATTGGCAGCCGAGGTGATTTTCTACATGGTTCCTGGAGCCAACCAATAGCTGGCTGATATCACACTTTCGATTTTGTAGTTCCCGGTACCAACTCGTACACTCGTTGGAACCGAGAACTAATGGATAGATGTTGATGGTGATTTTTGTGACTAAGGTATTGGAACAGTTCGGCAATGGCAGAGATGGGATTTTCCCTTTTGGAGGATCAGATGTTCAGAAGGTTTAGTTTGGTCCTCAGCCAGGAATAGAATCTGGACCCAGTTCCCCAGATCTGGCCGACCAGAGGATACAGTGTGATATGAATCCCGAAGACCGACAACATAAGAGCCGAGACCGACCATTATAGCCCGTTAGCTTTTTTCAGCTCTGTCTTTCTTCCTGGAAAGGGATGATGAGCTCGGATACTTTTGGGTCGATTCGGGTATAATTTGATCAGTTCGGCAGACCATCTGACTGACCTCTTTGAGACCGACCTGTGAACAGGGTAGTTTAGACTTTTCCCTCTGGCAAACTCCACTGTTTGGAGCTCTTTACAGGCTGGCATCATTATTATGGCGTATGGCAGTGTATAGAACAGGTTGATGAGACAAGTCGTCAGGTGGCAGGTTTGCTTTCGGCGAAGATAGTCTCGGGGCAGAGAGCCTGTCAGTCAGCCAGAGATTCTCGTGGGTGACGTCATGGAAGCATGGGAATAGTGTTGTAATTCTCATAGTATATAAAGGAAAGTTAGTTTCATTTGTAGGGATATCCAAATTTCTAAACAAAAAAGAGAATTACTTGTAAAAACTGAGAAGAACGACCTGCTCGGTTTCCTTAGACCTTCTTTGAAAACTGGTTGGCCGAGCTCGGTTTGGTAATAAAAACAACACCTCTTTTTGTGCCCGTGGACGTAGGTTGGACTCGCTCCGCCGAACCACGTTAAACTCTCTGTGTCGATTTTGTGTTCTTTTTGCCTTTTGCTAAGTTTTCTTTTGGTCTCCCCTAACCAAACAAATTCAAGGTTGAAGGAGATTGTCTCGGGAAAGTTACCCCGAAACTGCCACTAGGATGAAAATCACCCGTCAACAAACAATATTCATCTAAGCGATGAAATCCTCTAGAGCAACTGAATTTGGACCAATAATAAGAATATCATCTACATATATTATTACTATAATAATTGATCCTTCAGTATACCATATAAATAAAAAACTGTCTGCCTTAGAATTTGAGAGTTTCCACTTCAGCAAGCATCCTTTCAGTTTATCATACCATGCCTTTGGAGCCGGCTTTAAGCCATACAAATCTTTTCTTAACTTGCATACATAGTCAACTTTATTGGCATCCTCAAATCCCTCAGGCTGAGATATATAAACATATTTAATAAGATCACCATTCGAGAATGCATTGTTGATATCAATCTTTCTGACTTTCCATCCTTGCATGACTACAATACTTTAGACAACTCTGACAGAATAGATCTTTACCATAGGGCTGAAAGTTTCAGAGAAATTTATACCATCAGTTTGTTGAAAGCCCTTAGCTACTAATCTGACTTTGTGTTTAGCAAATGTACTATTTATGTTGTATTTGGTTATAAACACCCACTTGCAACTCGTCACACTCACAAAATAGTTATTTACTCACAAGTAAAAAAGTATTGAAGTAATAAAATAACCTTGTAAGTCCGGGGTCGATCCATGGGGAATAGATTTAGTAAAATAAACTAATAATTCGAGTGAAAATAAAAGATGGTGAATTTATTGAAGTGATAGATAATTTTAAATTTGACTGGAATAATAAAATAAAATATTGGGGGTTAGAGATCCACCATTGATATTTCAAATATAAAGAAATCTTACTTTTTATAATATAAAAATTGTCATTATTACCCAATTAATTTACTTAAGGAATTATTTATGCCAAAATATATAAACCAACCATATAGGTGGTGACAACATTTGTCTATAATAAGTCCAATTAGGTACTCAATTATGCCAAATATATAAAATCAGCTATAAAGGCGGTAACAAAGTTTGTCAATAATTAGTCCAGATTTAAATATTAATCTTCATATTATCATTCATATATTATAATATCAGTAAGATTAATCTATATTCTCCTATTAAAAGTTTTACCCTTTACCCCAGCAGAATGAAATTAGCTACTCATTCTTTGAATTAAAAAAAAAACTCAAAATTTTATTAATGAAAGAAAAAAGAGATTACAAGAAAAATAAAACACACAAGACACTTCTTCCAAATTCTTCAAGAGAGAAAATGAAAGAAGCATGAAAAAAATGAGAATTGAGCACCTCTATTTATAGTAAAATTATTCATCTCTCAATTATTAAGTACAGCTTTCCAAATCAAATACAAACAATAAAGGTGGATTGTGACATTTCAACTTTTAGATTTTATTTTATTTTATTTTTTAATTTGTTTTCTAATAATTAAAATTACATGCAACACACATAGGCTTCTTTACCAATTTCAACCTTGAAATCCTCAGAACTAGAAAGTCTAGAGAAACGTTGTAGTTATTTGAGTCTTCTTTCATCTGGAATTGGAATCGCCTAAATTCGATATCGGAATAAAATGTTATGGCCAAAATACAAAAATTGTGCAAAGTTGGAATTTCCTGAATTGTACATTGTTAGAATGGCCTTTCAAGTTTCCGCCCTCCAAAATTCAAATTTCACATCCATTTTTCTAGTTATGCATCCATAGTATTATTTCACTTATATAAGAAATGAAATCACAATAAAAAAATATATAAAACATAAGTTTAATTATTATTTCACAAATGTGCTAAATTAATGGGATTAATGACACTACAAGTGTAAAATGATTAAATTTTCTTTTAATAAATGTACATATTTTAGTGGTTATCACACCCCCAACCAGCTTATTATTAGTCCCTAGTAATTTAAGCAAAAACTAAAAAGATAAATTCTTATCCACATTAGTAATTGTTATATTTATTTCTAAATTATCAAAAAAGTAAATTCTCATGTACTTTTTACCCTTCTTCCATAGACACATAAGTTAAAATATCAATCAATTCATTGTACCCATAATATTCACAGGTCTTATTGAAAAGAGAATAATATTCTTGTCCTAAAGTTATATCAGAATTCACACATTTTGGCAATGACAATTTATATGCAAATTGTTTTTTATATAATACATCTTTAACCTTTGTAACGAGCTTTGGGCTAGTGACTCCCAAACCAGTTGGCTTTAGGGCATTAGGCGTTAAGAAATCCTTACAGACTTAATTGTTCGGATCTCAGATGTCAAAAAAAAGTGTCTGATTTCCTTAAGCTTTCTTTTTAACCCATATAACGAGCTTTGGTCCAGTGACTCCCAGACCAGTTGGCCTTAGGGCATTAATTGTTAAAACACTCATACGGACATAATTGCTCGAGTTAGAGAGGCTACCAAATCAAATTTATTCACACAATGTTTTTTTACAAACTTAAGCTCTACTGTTTTACGCGAACAATCACTACTTGCTGAGGCAAGATGTCCGGTTACTAAGTAAAAGTCTGATTATTATTATTATCATTTTTTAAACTAACTCAAGTCCTGTCGTTTTACGAGAACAATCACTACTTGCTGAGGCAAGATGTTCAGTTACTAAGTAAAAGTTTATTTTTTTGGAATAACAACAGAAATTCCACTACCTTTAAGTGTTACCTCCAACAAACTAGAGAACTAAATATTACAAACTTTTCACTTACAACACACGATCATATGTTATCGTGTATGTTGATAATACCTGTAAAATGAGCATATAGAAATCAAACTTTAATCAAAATTATAGAGAATTCATAAATTTGAATGATTCAAAAAGAAATGAATAAAAATAACTTGTTACGAATTACATTGCGATGCGTTCTAGGAGCAAAAAATTTTTACACTGCCATCTCTGAACAACAATTCCATTTAGTTAGTTAAAAATTTGTTGTATATTTTTTTTGAATCAAAACACTAAAGAAAATCAACACAAAAATATTTTTTTTACACAAAATAACAACAAAACAAAAACAATAATTTTTTTAAAAAAAATAATAACACAAAAATAAAAATTTATATTTATATTTTTAACAAAAAGGAAAACATAAAAACGAAAATTATCTAGTCAACTATCCCCTCTCTAACCAAATCGAGACATTGTCCCCATGTCTATCTAAGAAAAAATAGAGTTTAGAAGCTATCACTTGATTAATGTGAAAAATAAAATTGACTCAACACACTACTATTTAACCCAAAAAAATTACAGATTACGATTCAAGTCAACTCTATGATTCTTGCCACGATCATTATCTGACTAGTTCATCTTGGAAAGAATAGGGTCGATGTTTGGTTCATAAGCTAAGAGTTTGCCAATTAATTCATCAACTTTTCTTGCAGTTAGGATGATATCTTTTGCCGATTTTGAAATGAACCTGAGTCTTTTGAAATCCTCAATAAATAATAAGAGAAAAAAAATGATCTACATTAAGTAGTTCAATAAGTTTTCGATGAATGTTCAAATTCGCCCATGACGCAACTGTGAATATTTTTTACAACGTGCCCAGCCAACCTGGCAAAGCAATAAAAGAGCATCATGATTAATCATTTCAATAAGTTGTTCGGACATACCTGAGACAATGTAATATTCTCCATTTGATTTTCCGATAAGATTTTCGTCTGCCAAAGTTTTTAGGATGATTCCTAAAACTTGACTGTGTCCTTCTTGCATGCCTTTGAAACACATCCCGTTAATCCAAGATTTCCACCGCCATATACTAAATGCGTATTTCTTTCCGCCATAACTCTACCCAATTCTTTTGTAGCCTCAACAAATTATGGTTTAGTTCCAGAACTAGATCTACAAAATACACAGATATTATTGACTCGTCGTCTTGAAATTTTATCCATTATTGCTCTCTTATTTGGATTTTTCGAAGAGAGATTTGACGAGCTGTATTTATGAATTCTGAAAAAATATGAGTAATAAAGTGTAACAACCGGAAAACTCGACTACTGTTACATCGTAGGACGAGTGTTACATAATATAAAATATGTTTGAACACATATGCATTTATGAAATAAATTTGGGGACAATCGGTGAATTCCTCGAAATTTCGATACGAAACTGTACGATATTCCACTCCAGACAACCCATGGTGTTTGGGCCATAACTTTCTCATAAGAACTCCGAGTTTTATGAATTTTATATCTCCGGAAAGCTAAGATCATGTATTGATGGGAATTTGGATTACTATTACACAGTAAGACGAGTGTCACATAATATAAATTATGTTTAGAAAAATATACTCTCGTGAGATTACTGTCGGTAAATTCTTTGAGAATTTGATATTAGATTCTACGATGTCCACTCCGAATAGCTCATAATATTTGGACCGTAACTTTCTCATACAAACTTCAGTTTTTATGAATTTTATATCATCGGAAAACTGAGATTGAGACCTATAACTTCCGTGTTGGATATTTTTTCAAATTCGGACCAGAAATAGTTAAAAAAAATGTAGATCAAAAATTCAAATGAATAGTACCTGAGGGCATTCTAGTAAATTCTAAAAAATTCTAGAAGAAGAAGAAGATGTTAACTTGAATTCAAATGTGTAAAGTTAATGTATGATGATGTTTTGTGTATTGGTTTTAGTATAGGAATGTTAGGGTTTACATTTGGGTGAGTTAGATTTGAAGAAGAAAGAGTAGAATCCTGGAAACCTGACACGCATCGCGACGCAAAGGGGCTATGCGTCACGACACGTAAGGGTAAAATGACAGCACGTTTCTAGATGTTGCGCTTCGCGACGCGCAAAGACTTGCATCGCGACGCGTGGCACAACTTTTTTCCAAAATGGTTCTAAACCATCCCAGTTCCACCTTAGCGTGTTAGAGACCACCCTTAGGGTATCGTATCAGTTCACATGCATATATTGCATATTATTCCAAGCATGATATACTAAGTGTCGATATCACGGACTTGAATTGAGAAAATTTAGCCTAATTCCAAAATCCATCTCGTGGTTTGTAGCCTAACCGAGTTACCATTTATAGACCATTACAGGAATTGCACTTTCCATCGACGAAGCGATATAGCACCAGCCAGATTCCAATCAGTGAGTGGACACTACCCTTTTAAATTAACTTTCATTTTATTATTTTTATATATCAGACTTATTTTACGCTTTAGGGCATTAGACTATATTTCTATTATTACCACAATCATTTTATAAAAGTTTATGATTTGAGCTTTATACTGAGAAAGAAATGTTTTCAGAAAATATTTTATGTTTTTCGAGGCATTGGGAAAAAACCACCTCAGTATGTAACTTGATTTAGATATGGAATTGACGGATAGCATATGTGCACATGTAGAAGACTGGGGGGACAGCGATACGTAACGCCCCCAGATCCTAGTTTCAGAGCTTGGAGGGTAGCAAAGATCTGCACCCCCAGTTCTAGTTCAGTGGCTTGGGGGATGTCGATACGTAACGCCCCAAGACCACCAGTTTCAAGGACAGTAGTGGCATGCTTTGGGGGACGGCGATACGTTACGTTCCAAATTCATGGATTTGCACTTCTGGCTCTAGTTAGCCGTATGGGGGGACGGTGATACGTAACGCCCGGATACGTCAAGTTTTTCAGAGACAGATCAGTTTTCAAATATCAAATTTTTTAGAAAACAATTTTCAGAGATCAGATTTTAGAAAACAGTTTTCAGAAAATAGACATTTCAGAAACAGTTCAGAATATATCTTTCAGATGCAAGTTTACAAAACTAGACTTTCAAAAACAGATTTCAATAAGACAAGTCTTATAAAGAGATTTCAGACAAGGTTTTCATAAAAAAAAAAAGAGTTTTTATATAAAGTTATCCTGGAACTTTGGTTTTAGAATCAAATGTTTTTACATCAGCATTTCAGTTTTCATCCACTCACTTAGATCGTATAACGATCTAACCCCCACTCCCAGTTTCCTTGTTTTGCAGGTATTCTGGGATGACGAGCTTAGGAGGACGGATACTGATGCAATCACTAGGGTATGGAGTCCACCAGTTTAAGTCAGAAAGAGTAAGAGTCCAATCAGAGTCAAGTAAAAGTTATATATCAGTCTTTGATGTTGAGGTAGTTATTGTAAAAATGTGTTACTAAGTTTTCAATTATAATTGTTGAGTTGTATGTTATGTTATTAAGCTTGGGCTACCGTCCCATACTTATGGAATTTTAATAGAGAAAGAGTATTAGTAATTGTTTATAGTTGAAGAGTCAGAGGCTTAGGGGAATGGTACGGCCTGTTCCCTGCCGGTAACATTTCTTAGATCAGGGATGTTACAAAGATGGTATCAGAGCATGGTCTAGGGAGTCAGTGACTGCAGTGGGCAGAATGTTAGGGTCTTGTATACGTATTTGCCCGGGGTACTAGTATGTAAGGCACAACCTCTCCAGTATCTGATCCTCGAGTACGTCTTCAAAGTTCTATAGATAGGTTAGTAAGCTTTCTCAGACTATTCGAATAGTATTCCTTACGAGAACAATGACATTCTAGATTCAAGTTAAGAATTTTCCTGAAGTTATTCTGACCTATTACCAGCGGTACAAACGAGATATGAAACCAGACAGTAAGATTCTAAGAAAAGTTACCTATAGAGTGGGAAGAAAACGCTATAACAAGTAAAGAAGTATGCATAGTTAGTTAACCAGCTGGAGATGAGAAAAGTAAGGAGACAATGAGAAATATTAAAGTTCAAAGGATACCTACCCACGAAAGTAGGAAGAGAAAGAGAAAGCTAGAAAAAAAGTATGAAGGATAGATAGATGATCAAAAGAACATGTAGTAGAGGTTCACGTAATCAGAGTTAATAAGAGATAAAGAAGCATAAACAGATAAATAAGGATGTATCAGAATCTCTAGTAGTATGGGAAGAAATCAGGATGCTTAAGCAACCAGAGTAAGAAGAAGTATAGATACAGAATCAGATCGATAAAGAAATACCAGAATCTATAGTAGTAAAGAGAATATAAAGAGATCGAGCAAGTATTAAAATGCCCAGTAGACGTAAGATTCCTTCCCTTATTAGAAATTTCTTTAAATAGATTTTATATAGACAGAGAATTCCCCAAGTAACTAGGAATAGACAGAAGGATAAAAGAAGCAAGAGATCGAGACTAGTCTAGGGAGTTCCCACAGACGAGAGATGTCAAAAATGATCTAGAGAACCCCAGATCCCTAAACCCAGACCCAGGCCCACTAGCAGGCAAATAAAGGTAATAAACAGAAACGGTTAGTTACCTTACCCAAGCAATCCGATGTAGACACTGTTGGAGTTCTACGGTCCCGAGGATCGAATAACAAGCAATGAAATACATGCGAATACATACGACGAAGTAGCGGAATACTCACATCGATCGATGAGCGACGCGGCAACGAACAAAATTCAGTTTTCTGCCCTCTGGTGCATTTGGCAGTGGGCTGTGACAGTCCTCCAAGAATCGGCCATGTTGGTCCTTCGTCAAGCTCCAAGCTTTGTCATGGTGATTCCAAGCTCATAGGTGGACTTCCTTATCACCTTCGCATTTCTCTCGGAGTGCTAGCTCTTGATAATTTTACCACAAAATCACCACACTTTGCTTCCCTTCACTATCGGTTTTGCCTAGCAAAAAACAGAAGAAAAATCCCCACTGTGGGCGTGAGAGAGAGGGAGAAGAAGTTGGATCCAAACCGTGAGAAGGAAGAGAGAGATAAAGGAAATGTGTTGTATATTTTTGTGTGATACATTTTTCAAAATCATATACACCAATTTTGGCTTTCAAAAGTCAAACATTTAAAGCCATAAATGCCAACCACTTCCATCAAGTCTTATCATCAATCAATCAATCAAATGACATGTGATTTGACGCTTGATGTGACTAATGATTTGACTCTTGATTTGACTTGTGTGCCACACTCGAATTCGAAATGTGAATGCGCTCGCAAATAATCCTGGGCTCGGGTTCGCTAATTCCAAATTAATGTATTGCGACGTAATTAAATGATTATTCCTAGCGAAATCACTATTCACGTCGCTAACGAATTAATTCTAAATTAACTTGTTCGCCCGAATTAAAATCCAATTTTAATTCCGCGTCAAAATCCAATTTCGTATAATATATCGAATATATAATTTTAATCGATTAATTCCAAATTAATCGTTCTCTCTCTTTAAATGATATTTTATCCCAGATAAAATATCTCTGCAATTAATCCCAGATTAATTTTCTCTCTCATAATTAATTAATCCCAGATTAATAAAGTGTGAGTCATACGTCATCGGTGAATCTTCGGGAAGTGACCCATGAGATCCCCGGATATGTTGGCAGTAAATTCGGTCGTCGGAATATCTGAACACGTAAGTACCTAGTACTACGTTTATACCGATTTACAAGACAAGGTTGGCTTCTAGCAAGCGCCATGCCTACCCAATTCTCCAGAAATATCCTTACAGGAATATAAGGATCTATATCAGGCGTAGTATACATAGTATTGCGTATTTCGATCCAGTATCGGATGATCACATGCAAGCCTGGGGCTGGTACAGTGTCTGCCCCGTATGAAGCATATATCGGATTACGAGAACTAGTCTCTTTATTATCGGATAATCATGACCAAGTCATATTATCCCGATGGTTGCAACCCTTTAGAGAACCAGTTCTGTATCCCTACGCGATCATCATTTGCACATGACTGGTGTGATACTTTCGTCTTGACATCACACCCAACACACTATGATTCTCAATATACCCAGCAGAGGCGTACACATAACTTGTTAAAGCCCTGGACGACCAAAACCAAGGTATATTGATTGTCGCAAGTATTAGCGGTGCAAGTCTCAGGTTGAGACCAAATAAACCTACCCTGATTTCGGACTTCCATAAACACATAGTCATACTACCAATGGAATTCCGATGGGGTCTATCCAGAGCGAAGCTGTTTCCCGTACCATCGGTAAAACACAACCTCCTATTACACATGCATGAGTATCCTATACCCAAATATATGAGAACTATGTCGTTATGCCCTCACAACGCGTACAAGTGTAATACTAGTCTTTTACTCATTATCGATGTCTAATCACGATAATACTCTGACTAGGGATATTTAATGATTTATCCTTCGTGCACTGATACTGTCTCATATCATTCTCAATCCAGGAACAAATCATAAGGACCTTCTATGATTTATACATCTTGGTGATCTAATCACAAATGATAAGAGAGCAATCTCATTTGTCACATAGTTAATTTGTACAACAACACCATGATCTGTACAAAATAGTGACGCTATGGGTCATAATTGTCCAACAATCCCCACTTGGCCTATAGCCAGTCACTCGAGTGTCTGCCCCGAACTATGTACGGTTGGCTCAAACTGCTGAGAAAAGGCTTCATCAGCGGATTTGCATGATAATCATCTGATGCGATTTATTCGATCATCACATCGCCACGATGTATGATCCGAACGAATCAGATAAATATCAAAGTATGTATCTGGATCGTTGATGAGACCATTAATTCTTTAGGCTGTGCTGTAGCTAGCTCAGCTGCTAATAGAACTATCTAATCTAATTAGATTTATTATCGACCCAAATGGCTTCTATTGCTGCCCATCAGCTGCAGCAATAACCCGCATTTGTTGTTTATTCGATAACAGCATCTTTGCTTGGAGATTTCCAGCTCACTGTACCGTTATTCAAACTGTATAGTACCGTTTGTGACTTATAGTCATTTTATCGGTTTAGGAAACTTGCTACAGTGATCCCAGTCACTTCAAGTTCTCATTCTCTATAGATTAAGACAGCATCCTTAGATCTCTAAGATACTAACGGATGTTCTTAACATCAATCCAGTGACTATCACTTAGATTGGCCTGTTTGTGAATCCATATGCTCAAAGCGTATGAGACACCAGGTCACGTACATTTTTAATGTACGATTTCTCGGAGAGTTTTCTCGAAAGCCAAGCTTTCACCGATTGTATTATGGGAATATCATTTCCAAGAAATGACATATTATCATAATTTATAGGACGTATATGTCAGTGCGCTCCCACTAACCTCCTTATATACATAAGAATCATTTTCATTTTGAATTAATCATAAACTATTATGATTACATCAAAACGATAATTCCAAAAACCTAATGCTTGCTTTAATCTAAACATGGATCGAATAACTTGCAAACCTTGTTTGCTTGTTATGGTACGACAAAACCGACAAGATGTTGTAAACATCCTCCAAAAGGTTTCCGTTTAAGGAAAGTGATTTTCCCGTTCAGCTGACATGTTTCATAAATGAAACATCCAGCTTTAGCAAGCATTATCCAAATGGATTTACCGTGGCAACAGGTAAAAGTTGAATCGTAATCAACACAATGTTGATAATGACACCTTCCGCTAAAAGCCTGCTTTGTACGTTGGTATGTTGCCATCCATGTATGTCTTCCTTGAAGACTTATATAGTACCAATAGGCACAATGTCTTACAGTACAACAACTAGTGTCTAAATATAGTTGATTTACATGGAATCCATTTCGGACTCATGGCACTTTGCCATGATAGGGAGTCGATACCTTGTATCACTTCCTCATACGTAGTCAGTTGGTATTCCTCAAAAGATTGAAATCTTTATGAGGTGAGATCAGAAACCCATACCCCAGGTTGTTTTCTGAATCTCTCCGACTTACGCGGTTCTTGTGTATTTGAAGATTACTGGTATAGTTTCATCATTGATGAACTATTTGTGTTCCATTAAGGAATCAGTGCCTTTAATAGCATTACTACCGATTTTCATCGAGTTTTACTATCCTCCCACTTACCACTGCATATAGGTATTCCTCTTAGGAAAACCGCATGGTGAGTAACAATTAAATTTTTTTCTTTGTGAGTTGTATAAGTACTATACTTTGGTATCCCTAGGATAACCTACAATTGGCACTTATCCAATTTGGGTTCTAGTTTGGTATCATCCAAACATATGCCTAGCATACCCAAATAATCAGGAATGAGAAACCCGGTTTCTTTCCTGTTCATTTCTAATATGAAATCTGTCAAACAGATTTTTATGGAACCTTATTGTAAATAAGTATTGCACTGTTAATGCATATCCGTTGAAGGAAATGGTAGCTCAGAGCGACTCATGATTAACCTTATCATGTCTAACAAATTCGATTAGTCTGTTCGGACACACCGTCAAAATGACGTGTTCCGGGAGTAGTCCTCACTGAAAGAATACTATACTCTTTCAAGTATATTAGAAACTTATTGCTTAAGTATTTTCATCATGGTCTAACTGTGATGGTTTAATACTTTAGCTAATCTGTTTGTTTATTTCATGTCGAAACTCTAAAAGTTTCCGATTTATGTTTCAAAAGAGACACATAACCATAACGTGATGCCACATCCGTAAAGGTCACGAAATATTCATATCCACCTCTAGCCTAGCTAGACATTGGCCCACTTGCTTCACTATGAACTAGGGCTTACAGATCGGTGGCACTTGCACTTTTACCGAGTAAATGTGTTTTAGGCATATTGCCCAATTAACTAGATTCGTAGACTTTATTTGAATAGAATCAAATCAGTCTAAGTACCCACTCTTCAAAAGTGTGGATATACGATTCTTGTTTTGGTTGTGTCCCAGACAACAATGGCACAATTGAGTTTCTTCTGATCAAATCAGTTTGAACTATTTGTTTGTCATGTCTTATGTTCGAGATTTATTTATATTCAAAATATAAATTCTGTCATTCACATCTAATGTGTTTATCTCAATATCATCTTTATATAATAAAACACTTTAGTGTTCTAGAATATAAAGGTTCAACCGCAGCGGGTTAAACACTGATATAAAGATAACGTTTCTAGTCAAACTAGTTACATTATAACAGTTCCCTAATTTAAGTACACACCGAAGGGTAGTTCCTAAATTAGGTATCTACGGTTAAAACAGCGACTTTCGTCCCGTTTCCGATTTGCAGATAAATCTCAATCTGAAGTCAGTATCCTGCTCATAGCAGATTCTGAATATCAGTATATATATTATGTACCACACTAAGTATTTAAAATCTAATTTCAATACTAGTAATGAACATAATTATGACAACATATTTGAAGTCGGGGCCTTGCTCGTCTTCAATTCCTTCATGTCTGCTTTATTCAAACGGCAGTCACGCTTCCGCGATCCCGTTTGCCACAATTTAGGCAGACATTTTGGGATATGTCCTTTATCTTTCCAGAAGATTATAATGATTTTGCCTTTGCCCTTTTCACATTCCAGTAGCCTTTGGCCAAGCCTTGGGTTTCTAGAATATCGAAGTAAGGTGCGCCTTGCGCTACTTGTCTAATTGCAAACTTTGACTTTATCTCCTTGAGAATAGTCATTAACTCTCCAAGAGTTATTTATTGCAATTTAGTACTTCTAAAATCTAAAAATATATCTACGAAGATCCTTCAATTTCATCATCATACTTTAAGAATCTAATCCTTAGTTCTGATTAAAAAATTAAGGAGTCTACTGCGACAAGCTTAATGGATTAAGCACTAAAGTTATCATTACATAAATCTTCCAAAGATTATGCTCTACTATTTGCTTAACTCCGGGCTTAGGCCTAATATGTTATTTTATGAAATAAAGTAACTTATTATTTTCCAGGACCATCCTGAAAATCTATTCCCAATTTCAAAATTAAACCATTTAAATACATTTTCCCTAGGATTATGTTTTAAATGTCAGTCTTTCATTTTATCTTGATTTTAATAGTCCAACTATTCATTCAACGATTTGGGTACTATTAAATATAATGATTATTATAGTCCAACCATTTAATCAATTATAATTTAATTGTTTGAATGCAGTCCAATTGTTTATTAAAACAACGTTTAAATATTAGTCCAACTAACATTTAATTTATTTGACGAATGATATTTGATTGAGAGCGTATGGCAAGTAATTAAACGAATATTGCAAATTTAATTCTTGCCTCCCACTATTTTTCGGCGAGCCTCTAACCCTCTGTCGAGTACTCGGGAAACCGTGTTTCCTAGTAGGCTAGGATCTCGTTAAATGTCACACAATCTTGACTTTGGCCAACAAATTGTATGATAATTAACTAGGTAGATCTCTAAGATCAATTGGATCCAATCCAATTCCTAGATCCAGTAGGGGGACATCCAAGTCCGAAACATATATCTTATATATGCCAATATATCCAATATATTACCTAACCTTTTTCCTCTGAATCAACTAAGCCTTGGCTTTGGCCAACAAACTTAGTGATCCCAGTTAAGCGGAACCCATTGACCATGGAAGCTTCGTAATCAATGTCGATGGACAAGAAGTGGTCTTGACATTGGCCAACAAACCACAACTTGGACAAGACACTAATATGGAACAAAGCTCTCGTGATTCAAGCACATCCTCGACGGACAAAGGCCTTGACTTTGGCCAACAAGCCAATGCCAGTCTTAGATCTTGAGTAAGAATCACTCAATGGAAGGAAAAACGCTTAATATTTTTTGAGGTTTTTCGCGTGCAAATTGGCAACCAATTTATTATATTTGTTAGGTCTCATCATCATACACCCTTAAACATGCATTCTAACACATAATAAAGCGCATATGAATAAATAATAATGAATGCGGATGGATACTTCACCATTGATCCTAGATCAAATCTCTCCATTTCCTCTCTCCTCTCTAGCACAAGTATTTACTTCTACCCGTTACACTACACTTTTAAAGAAACCTCATTTACATTGAGGGGAATAGGTGAGAAGAGAACACAATGAGTTAGGAGGTAATAAGGTTGGACACGCAGGTCCAATTAATAAATTCCAAATTTATTACAACAATTTCTAAAATGCCCCACCCAACTAATATCCATCCGATATACATTATCCATGCATCGTAACCATGTATTCACACAAGCATGTTATCAATCAATCTAATCAAATTAATTAATCTGATAATTAATGACCATCCAATGTTCAAACAACGATTTGATTTTGCGCGAGTCAAACTCATTTTTGCGAATAAGTACTCAAGTACGAATTCTTGAATTAAATTAAACTACAAAATTAATCCAATTCAATTTGTATTTAATACTAATCCCTATTTAATTCCAAATTAAATATTACACTTATTAATAAACCTTTACGATTAAATTCCAAATTTAATCGTTACGGGTCTCAAAGCCCGATTAATATCCAAGATTAATTTAATTAAAGTCCAATGGGCTTTTAATTATTTCTTAAGGCGTGGACTTTTGGTCAACACGAGTCAAACCCAATAACCAAAGCCCAATCAAGGAATTACCTCATAAGCCTAGAAATTAATTTAGGCCCAATTAAACTTTAAAGGTCCATTCGTCGCATTTGGGCTTTATGGAAACGATTTTGGGCCCAATTGGATCCAACCAATTTGGCCTAAACCCATCTTGGTACAACCAAGCCCATTAGCCCAATTTCTAAAATAGGCCCAATATAATTAAATTACAAAACCCAATTTCACAATTTAATTACATAAAGTGTATTACACAATTAATTACCCAATCATATTTCCAAAACACCAATTAGTCTAATTAATCATGCTTTTTAACATCAAATAGTGTCCAACACAATTTCACAAAAAATCAAAATACCAAGACATTAGGGTTCATCAACCATTCGGCCAACTCATCAAAATTGGGGAAAAAGATTCCAAACAATTTTTCATCAAATTGATCAAATCAATCCTCAATAAAACATGTTTTAAGCATACTCAAACATCCAATTTAATTAAATCATGCTCAAACACATTTTACCCAAATTTTAACCTTAAATCATTTTTCATGTTTTTACTCCGCTCTGATACCAATTGTTGGAGTTCTACGGTCCCGAGGATCGAATAACAATCAATGAAATACATGTGAATACACACGACGAAGTTCGGAATACTCACATCGATCGGTTGAGCGATGCGGCAACGAACAAAATTCAGTTTTCTATCCTCTGGTGCATTCGGCAGTGGGCTGTGACAGTCCTCCAAGAATCGGCCATGTTGGTCCTTCGTCAAGCTCCAAGCTTTGTCATGGTGGTTCCAACCTCATGGGTGGACTTCCTTATCACCTTTGCATGTCTCTCGGAGTGCTAGCTCTTGATAATTTTACCACAAAATCACCACACTTTGCTTCCCGTCACTGTCGATTTTGCCCAGTAAAAAACAGAAGAAAAATGCCCACTGTGGGCGTGAGAGAGAGGGAGAAGAAGTTGGCTCCAAACCGTGAGAAGAAAGAGAGAGATAAAGGAAATGTGTTGTATATTTTTGTGTAATACATTTTTCAAAATTATATACACCATTTTTGGCTTTCAAAAGTCAAACAAGTAAAGCCATAAATGCCAACCACTTCCATCAAGTCACATCACTCAATCAATCAAGTGACATGTGATTTGACGCATGATGTGACTAATGATTTGACGCTTGATTTGACTTGCGTGCCGCACTCGAATTCGAAATGCGAATGCGCTCGCAAATAATCCCGGGCTCGGGTTCGCTAATTCCAAATTAACGAATTTTCTGTTGCGACGTAATTAAATGATTATGTCTAGCGAAATCACTATTCACATCGCTAACGAATTAATTCTAAATTAACTCGTTCGTCCGAATTAAAATCCAATTTTAATTCCGCGTCGAAATCCAATTTCGTACAATATATCGAATATATTATTTTAATCAATTAATTCCAAATTAATCATTCTCTCTCTTTAAATGATATTTTATCCCAGATAAAATATCTCCGCAATTAACCCAGATTAATTTTCTCTCTCATAATTAATTAATCCTAGATTAATAAAGTGCGAGTCATACGTCATCGGTGAATCTTCGGGAAGCGACCCATGAGATCCCCAGATATGTTGGCAGTAAATTCAGTCGTCGGACTATCCGAACACGTAAGTACCTAGTACTACGTTTATACCGATTTACAAGATAAGGTTGGCTTCTAGCAAAGCGCCATGCCTACCCAATTCTCCAGAAATATCCTTACAGGAATATAAGGATCTATATCTGGCGTAGTATACGTAGTATTGCGTATTTCGATCCAGTATCAGATGATCACATGCAAAGCCTGGGGCTGGTACAGGGTCTGCCCCGTAAGAAGCATATATCGGATTACGAGCAACTAGTCTCTTTATTATCGATAATCATGACCAAGTCATATTATCCCGATGGTTGCAACCCTTTAGAGAACCAGTTCTGTATCCCTACGCGATCATCATCTCCATATGACTAGAGTGATAATTCTTCTTGACATCACATCTAACACACTACGATTCTCATATACCCAGCAGAGGCGTACACAGAACCTGTTAAACCCTGGACGACCAAAACAAAGTATATTGATTGTCGCAAGTATAAGCGGTGCAAGTCTCAGGTTAAGACCAAATACACCTACCCTGATTTCGACTTCCACAGACACATAGTCATACTACCAATGGAATTCCGAGGGGGTTTATCCAGAGCGAAGCTGTTTCCCGTACCATCGGTAAAACACAACCTCCTATTACACTTGCATGAGTATCCTATACCCAAATATATGAGAACTATGATGTTATGCCCTCACAACGCGCACAAGTGTAATACTAGTCTTTTACGCATTATCGATGTCCAATCTCGAAAATACTCTGACTAGGGATATTTAATGATTTATCCTTCGTGGACTGATACTGTCTCATATCATTCTCAATCCAGGAACAAATCATAAGGACCTCCTATCATTTATACATCTAGTGATCTAATCACAAATGATAAGAGAGCAATCTCCTTTGTCACATAGTTAATTTGTACAACAACACCATGATCTGTACAAATAGTGACGCTATGGGTCATAATTGTCCAACAATGACCTTAAGCTATCTAGTTTCCAACCGCTTAGTCATACCAGTTAAGGGAGCCATCCTGACAGAGCCTACCTCATACCTACCTTACATGAGAAATAGACCCTACCAGGACACAAAGTACCAGAAAAAGGATACGGAAACTCATCGCGACATAAAATGTTTGCCCTAGTCCCTACTAGCATAGATATAATAACAGTAAGAGAGCCCGATGAAAGTTTACTCTAAGAACATAAACAGAAAACCATGGAAGGTAGATAACCCAGAAAAGAATTCAGGAAGTCTCAGAAAGGTAGGAAGAAGAGAACCCACTACAACCCAAAGATTTAGACACGTCAGCACAAGGTTTACAAGACTAGTAGGAGTCCATAAAATAGACCAAATGTAGTAGAATCTATAGGTCAGCCCAAGTCAGTAGAAATCTGTGGAAGTATAAAGAATAAGGCCCGAGAGTTGGAGATATTTAGGAAGTGGCAAAAGTACCAATATGGACAGTAGAATAGAGTGACTAAGTCAAGATTTATAGCGAGAATAGAAAGTGGATATCTAAGAAGTAGTTAAGAGGACAAACCACCACTAGCCTCAGTAGCAAGGCATAGAGTAAAGGTATAGGATATCCAAATGGAAAAAGGGACGCAAAAAGTGACAAAGAAATTCAGTACATTCAGGCACAAAGATAACATAATGAGGAGATAGCAGTGTAGGGAATTGATAATAGTTGTGAGACCCTTAGACATTGAGTAGTCAACAAGGTTCCTGCAGAACAAAATACAACCTTTCTTCTAGAAGCTACGAGTCCAATAAGCATATAGATATTTAATCTGATCATCACCGAACTTGAGTGTTAAACAGAATATGTATCCATGGATTCCTATGGAATGTATATGCTCACTCCTCAACTTAGAGTCTAGTAAAGAGAAGGATCAGTAAAGAAGAACAATTGACAGATTAGATGTTTTGCGAGATGGCTAGATAGCCAAATCGATGAGTTCAATGAAACATAGATAAGAAGCATGAGATAGAATGGTTCGAAACTATAATAAGTTGAACTAAAGAAGGACTAGGTAAAAGTAGCACTTGAACCAAAGATTTAGTAGAAGATGTCATAAGTAATCGAAGTAAATAGAGTTTTCAGAAAGTAAGGAATAAGGAGTTCAAGGAATTAAGATGAGTATGAAAGTCAAGTAATAGAGCAAAGCTTAGTAAGAAAGAATTAGAAAACGATTTAATAGTAAAGTTGGAACATGAAATTCAGATAGTTCTTAGTAGTAGTACCCCAGTGAGGAAGCCAACACCAAACATGTAAACAACATAGTTATAAGCTTATAGATTAGCGGTATAAGCAACTACAACATTTATAGTTAGTGAGACCCACCACTGGAAGACTCCAGGACAAAACCCACCCTCTCAACCCTTCATAGACAACAGTAGCAGAGATGGACCTGGAGGGCTACCATGATATACTCCATAAGCAAGTGAAATTATAGTGATAAATGACTGAAATATAAAACCCTTAAATACAGTAACAGAACATAATAGAAAAGGAAATAGCCTAAGTGAGAGATTTAAAAGAGAAGTTATTAGATAAGGCAATGAAAAGAGGAAGTACTAGTTAAGCAGTGACAATGATGTAAGAGAACAGCGTTAAACATAACTAGGGACATGTGAGAGCTGATATCCTTCGGATAAGGGGACAGAGATATAGACCATAGCAGTTTCAGTTATAGAACATAGTAGGAGAGAAGATGAAAAAGGTTAGCAGGCACAAGGATTGGAAGTGAAACTGGCAAGGCGCAACGACAATAGGAGAAAATACTAAGTAAGTGCTGACATAAGTGTAGTATAGTATAGAACCGAGAAAATAAGTTTACTACAATATGGAAAAACTTTAAAGAGGAGGTATTCTAGTATGCAATTAGGTATAGAAAATGAGTTGATATGAAGGAACAGCAACCAGATTTACAGTAACAATGACAGTAAGTACAAAAAGGAAATGAATGTTAGCAGGTCAAAAACATCAGCGTCGACGTTAACAACAAGGAATGTGGTTTAGGAACCAAGGTGCATACAAATAAGCCTGATCTTTAGCTAATTAAGGAGGATCATTAGGAAACTATCCAGAAGCAACATTTTAAATACAAGTGTCATCGGTAGACAGTACCAGTAAGTTAGGAAATCCTAGACCCCCTTAAATAACCAGAGATATTAAAAATTGAAGAGAGAAGTTCATAAGCGATTGAAGTTTGGAAAGGAGAATATAGAGAGCTAAGTAGCTAAGTGATGAGAAAGAATATTAATATCAAGTTGGATAAGTGGAACACAAGGAGTATCAAGTACAAGCATTGTCAATAATGACAAGAACCAAATCCGACAATGGAGTATCGGAAGCCTAACCATAGAGACATCAATATTTTTAGTGAGAGTTAAAGGTACCAGCTATTAAGAACCTGATCAAGTCAAATGATTGTTGAGTTAGAGAACTAGAGAAAGAGATTTCCTGAAGATAAGGGATATTCACTAAAGCCACGAACTATGAAGCAGCTTACCCAAGCACGACAAGAGGTATGATGCATGTGTTTGATATTAAGAAAGATAGAGAATATCATATGCCTACTAGTCAAGTGATAAATAATCAGCCGGGTAAAGGCCTTTGTTGTTAAGTCAAATAGAATCACTGATAACACAGTGTAGTCTCAGTAGAATAAACACACGGAAAGTTGTCAGAAAGTGGTATTTCAGTGGGTGAGACAAAGGCAATGTGCATATAGTCAGTTTAAGCTGGTGATTTATAAGGAGCCCACAAATCATGTGATCTATGATAAGATCCCAAGTTTAAAAAGAATTCGAGGACGAATCCTATTTAAGGGGGGATAATTATAACAACCGGGAATTTCGATTATTGTTACACAGTAAAACGAGTGTCACATAATATAAATTATGTTTGGAAAAATATACTCTCGTGAGATGACTGTCGGTAAATTCTTCGAGAATCCGATATTAGATGCTACGATGTTCCACTCCGGACAGTCTATGATATTTAGGCCGTAACTTTCTTATACAAACTCCGATTTTTATGAATTTTATATCTTCAGAAATCTGATATCGAGACCTAAAACTTTCGCGTTGGGCATTTTACTAAATTCAGACCAAAAATAAGTCAAAAATACAGATCAAAAATTTAGATGAATAGTACCTGAGGGCATTCTAGTAAATTCTAAAAGTTTCTCCAAAATTCTACACATTTCTAATTTTTAAATGCTAAGTATATAAATGAAACACTATTCATGAATCCCCAAATGAGAAAAAGAGAAAGCTAGAAACGTAGAAGAATGAAAGAAGAATAATAGAGAAAAAGAAAGAAAATAGAGAAGAAAGGAGAAGAAGAAGCAAAGGAAAGAATATGAGCATCAATGGAGGGCTTGGATAATGAAGAAATTCAAGTGGAAGAAGGTAAGAAACTTAACCCAAAAATTCAAGTTGTTGGATTTTAGAAGTTTGATGATAAAATATGAATGTTGGCATAGTAAGGGTTGTTTATTGTTGATTGATTAGAAAAGAAATTGGTTGTAGCATAAGTACCCAAGTTTGATAAATTCAAAGGGTTTAAGCTAAGAGTGAGAATGATATGATTAATGAAGTGTCGAGGATGTTAACTTGAATTCAAATGTGTAATTTAATGTATGATGATGTTTTGTGTATTGGTTTTAGTATGGGAATGTTAGGGTTTACATTTGGGTGAGTTAGATTTGAAGAAGAAAGAGCAGAATCCTGGAAAACTGACAAGTATCGCGACGCAAATGGGCTATGCTTCGCGACACGCAAGGGTAAAATGACAGTACGTTTCTGGACGTTGCGCGTCGCGACGCATAAAGACTTACGTCATGACGCGTGGCATAACTTTTTCCCAAAACGGTTCTAAACCATCCCAGTTCCACCTTAGCGTGTTAGAGACCACCCTCAGGGTCTCGTATCAGTTCACATGCATACATTGCATATTATTCAAAGCATGATATTCTAAGTGATGATATCATGGACTTGAATTGAGAAAATTTAGCCTAATTCCAAAATTCATCTCGTGGTTTGTAGCCTAACCGAGTTACCATTTATAGACCATTGCAGGAATTGCACATTCCATCGATGAAGCGATATAGCACCAGCCAGATTCTAATCAGTGAGTGGACACTACCCTTTTTAAATTAATTTTTATTTTGTTATTCTTATATATCAGACTTATTTTACGCTTTAGGGCATTAGACTATATTTTTATTATTACTACAGTTATTTCATAAAATTTTATGATTTGAGCTTTATACTGAGAAAGAAATGTTTTCGGAAAATGTTTTATGTTTTTCGAGGCATGAGGGAAAAAATCACATCAGTATGTAACTTGATTCAGATATGGAATTGACGGACAGCATATGTGCACATGTAGAGGACTGGGGGGACGGTGATATGTAACGCCCTCAGATCCTAGTTCAGGACTATGGATGACAGAAGCCTCTAGATCCTGGTTTAAGAGCTTGGAGGGTAGCATAGATCCGCACCCCCAGTTCTAGTTCAGTGTTTGGGGGATGGCGATACGTAATGCCCTAAGACCACCAGTTTCAGGGACAGTAGTGGCATGATTTCGGGGACGGCGATACGTTACGTTCCAAAGTCATGGATTTGCACTTCTGGCTCTAGTTAGACGTATGGGGGGACGGCGATACGTAACGCCCCCATATGTCAAGTTTTTCAGAGACATATCAGTTTTCAGATATCAGGTTTTTCATAAAACAGTTTTCAGTGATCAAATTTTAGAAAACAGTTTTCAGAAAACAGACATTTCAGAAACAGTTTTTAGAATAGATCTTTCAGATACAAGTTTACAAAACCAGACTTTGAAAAACAGATTTCAGAAAGACAGGTCTTATAAAGAGATTTCGGACAAGATTTTCAGAAAAAAAGAGTTTTTATATAAAGTTATTCTGGAACTTTGGTTTTAGAATCAAATGTTTTTACATCCGCATTTCAGTTTTCGTCCACTCACTTAGATCGTACAACGATCTAACCCCCACTCCCAGTTTCCTTGTTTTGCAGGTATTCTCGGAGGAAGAGCTCAGGAGGATAGATACTGATGCAGTCATTGGGGTATAGAGTCCACCAGTTCAAGTCTGAAAGAGTAAGAGTCCAGTCAAAGTCAAGTAAAAGTTATGTATCAGTCTTTGATGTTGAGGTAGTTATTGTAAAAAATTTTATTAAGTTTTCAATTATAAATGTTGAGTTGTATGTTATGTTATTAAGCTTGGGCTACGGTCCCATACTTATGGCATTTTAATAGAGAAAAGAGTATTAGTAATTATTTATGGTTGAAAATTCAGAGGATCAGGGGAATGGTATGGCATGTTCCCTGTCGGTAACATTTCCCGAATTGGGGATGTTATAGATCGAGACCTACAACTTCCACATTGAATATTTTTCTAAATTCGAACCAGAATCGGGGTGCAAATACAGATCAAAAATTAGGATGAACAATACCTGAGGGTCATTCTAGTAAAGTTTCAAAGTTTCTACAAATTTCTAAATTTTTCTAATTTTAAATTGCCCTAGTATATAAGGGGGATATTATTCATATATCCCCAAAATTAAAAAGAGAAGTAGAAAATAAGGAAGAAGAATGAGAAGAATAAAGAAAGAGAGAGCATGTCTCCAAAGAAGAAGCAATTGTAATCACCTCACACAAGTAAAGGATGAGAAAAAACAAGTATTGAATACTTGAAGGGTGATGGATATCAAGTGGTTTAAGGTAAGGTCATTTTGACCCAAATCTTGGATTGATAAATTTTGTTGATATGATGATATTTCCATGTTAATAGCACATTAAGGAATGCATTTAAGAGGTTAATGAGCATGAAAATTGATTGTTTTAAATAAGAACCAAATACTTACAACCCTAAGTGTTGAGTTAATTGGGGCAATGAGATTAAAGAGATAAATTGGGTTGAGTGTTGGTTTAGCAAATATTTACATTGAAGTTAAAAAATTGATGAGTAGAAATTGTAGTATGAAAGTGTAGGAAAAGTATTGATCAAACTAGGCATGAAAAATTGAAGTTAGGCCCTGATATTGGCCTTGCATTGTGACACTGGACGCTCCGTGTCACGACGCGAATGCAGAGTTTCTCACTGGATTCATCAACGTGTATGCGCGTTGCGATGCCCAAAGGGCGGCGTCGCGACTCGTGAACAAAAAAAATTTCCCAATCAATTTTAATTCATCCTAGTTTCACCCTAGTGTATTAGAGGCCACCCTAAGGGTCTCGTATCAGCTCGCATACATACATTACATCATAATATAGATATCATATGTCTTGAAGTGATAGCAAGTATTCAAATGGATAAATTTAACCTACTTCTGAAGCATATTCCACGACTTATATTCTAATTGAGTTTCTCAATTATAGATCATCACATGAACCGTAATTCCCTTCGACGAGTGGCATAGCACCATCCAAATTTCAAACCAGTGAGTGGGCACTCTTTCCTTAAGTTGATCTTTTTTTTACATGATGTTATTTTAAATATCAGACTTATTTTACGCACTTAGGGCGTTAGCCGATTTTATCACAATTATTTCATGAAAGCGTATGTTTTAATTAATATTTTAGAAAATGTAATTTAAAAGCTTGAGTTTTATATTTTCGAAGCATGGGGAAAAACTCTCCTCAGTATGTAACTTGATTCAGAAATGGAATTGACGAAGAGCACATGTACACATATAGAGGACTGAGGGATGACGATATGTAACACCCTCAGATCCTAGTTCAAGACTAGGGATGATAGATGCCCATAGATCCAAGATTCAGAGCTCGGAGTGTAGCATAGATCCGCACCTTCAGTTCTAGTTCAGTGGCTTGGGGGATGGTGATACGTAACGCCCAAATATCATGGATTTGCACTTCTGTCTCTAGTTTGGCGCATGGGGGGACGGCGATACATAACGCCCTCATACGTTAGGTTTTCAGAGACAGAGATCAATTTTCAGCAACAGTTTTCAGATACAGATTTTAGAGATAGGTCCATAAATAAGTTTTCTAGAAAGAAATGTTTTCAGAAACATCAGTTTTGTAATAAACTTTCAATAAAGATAAGTTTTACAAAAGAGATTTCAGACAAGATTTTCAGAAAAAGAGTTCAGAGTTTTCAGAAAAGAAAAAAGTTTTCATATAAGGTTGTTTCCTGGGAGGACTTAGGTTTTAGAACCAAGTATTTTCATAATAGTATTTTAGTTTTCATTTTAAATCATCCACTCACTTTTTCCAACGGTCTAATCCCATCGCTCCCAGTTTCTCTATTTTTTAGGTATTCCCAGAGGACAAGCTCGAGAGGATAGACACTGATGGGAGTCACTAGAGGATTTGGTCCCCCAGGTCGAGTCAGATTTCAGTTCAGTCAGTGTCAGAAGATATCATGTAGCATATAATTTGTTTGGTAAAGTATACACATATAAAGAGTTATAAGTGTTCATTACTAAAGTTGAGATGGGTAGGGAATTTAAGTATTTAGTTGAAAAGTTTTATGCATTTATGATGTTAAGGTGGGCATGTTGGACAATTATGACCCATAGCGTCACTATTTGTACAGATCATGGTGTTGTTGTACAAATTAACTATGTGACAAAGGAGATTGCTCTCTTATCATTTGTGATTAGATCACCAAGATGTATAAATGATAGTGGGAGGCAAGAATTAAATTTGCAATATTCGTTTAATTACTTGCCATAGGCGATCAAACAAATATCATTCGTCAAATATATTAAATGTTAGTTGGACTAATATTTAAACGTTGTTTTAATAAATAGTTGGACTATATTCAAACAAATAAATTATAGTTGATTAAATAGTTGGACTATAATAATCATTATATTTAAAATTACCTAAATCGTTGATTAAATAGTTGGACTATTAAAATCAAGATAAAATTGAAAGATTGACATTTAAAACATAATCCTAGGGAAAATGTATTTAAATGGTTTAATTTTCAAATTGGGAATAAAATTTCAGGATGGTCCTGGAAACTAATAAGTTACTTTATTTGATAAAATAACATATTAGGCCTAAGCCCAGAGTTAAGCAAATAGTAGAGCATAATCTTTGGAAGATTTATGTGATGATAACTTTAGTGCTTAATCCATTTAGCTTGTCGCAGTAGACTCCTTAATTTCTTAATCAGAAATAAGGATTAGATTCTTAAAGTATGATAATGAAATTGAAGGATCTTCATAGATCTATTTTAGATCTTAGAAGTACAAATTGCAATAATAACTCTTGGAGAGTTAATGACTATTCTCAATGAGACAAAGTCAAAATTTGCAATAAGGCAAGAAGCGCAAGGCGCACTTTACTTCGATATTCTAGAAGGCCAAGGCTTGGCCAAAGGCTTCTGGAGTGTGAAAAAGGGCAAAGGCAAAATCATTATAATCTTCTGGGAAGATAAAGGACATATCCCAAAATGTCTGCCTAAATGTGGCAAACGGGATCGCGGAAGCGTGACTGCCGTTTGGACAAAGCAGACATGAAGGATTTGAAGAACGAGCAAGGCTCTGACTTCAAATATGTTTGTCATAATTATGTTCATTACTAGTATTAAAATTGGATTTTAAATACTGAGTGTGGTACATAATTTTGTATTGATGTTCAGAATCTGCTATGAGCAGGATACTGACTTCAGTTGAGATTTATCTGCGAATCGGAAACGGGATGAAAGTCGATGTTTTAACCGTAGATACCTAAGTTTAGGAACTACCCTTCGGGTGTGTACTTAAATTAGGAAACTATTATAATGTAACTAGTTTGACTAGGAACGTTATCTCCATATCAGTGTTTATCCGTTGCGGATTGAACCTTTATATTTTAGAATACTTAGGTGTTTTATTATATAAAGATGATATTGAGATAAACACATTAGATGTGAATAACAGCATTTATATTTTGAATATAAATAAAATCTCAAACATATAACATGACAAACAAATAGCTCAAACTGATTTGATCAGAAGAAACTAATTGTGGCATTGTTGTCTGGGACACATTTAAACAAGAATCGTATATCCACACTTTCGAAGAGTGGGTACCATGACTGATTTGATTCTATTCAAATGAAGTCTACGAATCTAGTTTATTGGGCAAAGTGTCTATAACACCTTTACTTGGTAAAAGTGCAAATGCCACCGATCTATTAGCCCTAGTTCATAGTGAAGCAAGTGGGACCATGTCTAGCTAGGTTAGATGTGGATATGAATATTTCGTGACCTTTACGGATGTGGCATCGCGTTATAGTTATGTGTTTCTTTTGAAAAACACAAATCGGAAACTTTTAAAGTTTCGATACGAAATAGACAAACAGATTGGCTAAAATATTATACCGTCACGGTTAATCCGTAATGGAAAATACTTAAGAAATAAGTTTCTAATATACTTGAAAGAGTATAGTATTCCTTTCAAAGCGGACTCCTCCCGGAACACGTCATTTTGACGATGTGTCCGAACTGGATAAACCGAATTTTGTTGGACATGATAAGGTTAATCATGAGTCGCTCTGAGCTACCATTTCCTTCAACGGATAAACAATAACAGTGCAGAACTTATTTTGAATAAGGTTCCATAAAATCTGTTTGACAGACTTCATATTAGATATGAACATGAAAGAAACTGGGTTTCTCATTCCTGATGATTTGGGATGCTAGGCATATGTTTGGATGATACCAAACTAAAACCCAAATTGGATAAGTGCCAATTGTAGGTTATCCTAGGGATACCAAAGTATTGTACTTATTGTAGGGGTTTTCAGGGGTAAATCCGGTAACATAGCGGAAGCGGTGGAAAATCGTATTTTCCGATTTCAAAACTTTTTCTCGGATTAATTAAATAAACATATTTATTTAATATTCCAATAATCATATTATGAAATAAAATTCAATAAATCATATTTAAGTGAATTTACCAAATTACCCTTACTTGGTATTTTTGTCCATTTTAATCCGAAATTGATCAAATCAATTTTGAATGATTCTAAATCATTTTTAAGATGAACTTAGCATGTTCAAAACATCAAAACACCAAAAGCACCAAAATCCCCAAATTTGACTCCAAGGCCGAGAGCCCCTCCAAGGTGTACAATTGTGCACTTTGTGATTTCATGCATCAAAACACATCAAGATGCAATCCAATGAACATGAAACTTTATATGTATCATATACACATCCAAATGCACAACATATATGAAAATCCCCAAATTTGGAATTGGTCATGAACCCTAATTTTTCAATTTCCACAAATTGGACAAATTAGACCAAATACATTAAATCAATTACTTCAATCATCATTCTCACATCCAATCCAAGTCTCAACACAATGAAACAACTCAAGATCAAATCTAGGTCATCTAAGAGTGGGTCAACAACTCTAGATTAGCAACATGGTTTCCAAAACCTTAAAAGAAAGCTTATTACTACAATAGTCATACACTTCCTTCATCACACATGCTTTACACCTCCATCAAAACTTCCATCAACAAAAACCACAAGGAACAAAGAAAGAAATAACCTAATAATATCATATATTAAAGCCTAGAACCTAAGGAACAATTTCCTTACTAATAGCAAGTTTGAGAAACTTACTAAATTTCCAAGCTTTTTGATTTTTGTCTTTCTTTTCTCAAGCTCCCTTTATGTTTCTTCAATGGAGTTTTATGTTTTGTGAAGTGTATTAGGTTAACCAAATGAAAAGAAAATGAAAAAAATATATACTTCTGCAAAAAGCCCTTGGCCGAATTCAACAAGCATTAATATATCAAATTTTCATTTCAAATTCATTTGTTATCTTAATACAAATATCTAAAACAACTTTATAGATATTTATTTAAGTCAACAATGGCAACTAACATCATTTACTTAATATATCCTAATGTAAGATATTTATATTTTAATTAATTTAATCATTTAACAATTAATAATTAATTAATAATCAAATACAAATATATTAAATATATGTATAATATTTACATTAAATATTAAAAACATATATTCATTTAGGATATAAGTCAAATAACTCATTTTGACTATTAATTAATGTGTATTTAAATTAATCAAGTATTAAATGTAAATACACAATACTTAGGCAAATGACTATCTAGTCCCTTTAGCACGTATCTTGCGTTTAACCTTTAAACGACTTTATAAATAATCAATATTATTTATTAATGTTGCTCTAGTGCTCTACGAGTATGTTTCATTATTGAGACTCTCTAGATTCAGGTATATCCGTCACGAAATCAAATTTCGTGTCCATAATTTATCCACCCATAAATTATGACGATCACTGATAATCTCGCTGAATCATACAAGTCGAGGACATGGCAATTGTATAATTCCTCCGTCACAGGTATCCGGATAAATCCCAGAGATATAGATGTAAACGTCAAATCTCTACGGGGATTATCCAGTCGATTATTCCATTAGCAATCTCTAAAAAGAATGTTTAGAACTAGCTTCTAAACTTTACCACGGGCCCATGGTTTTATCTGATTGCTAATCATATGGACTACCTATGCTCTGATACACAGAACTGACGGATCCTATCTTGATACACATAGGACACCATGAGGATCTGTCTACACCCAACGAACAGGCGGAGGTCTGATCTAAATAGATCGGTGACGTGACTGCCATCTAAGTGTAGAAGATGTCTCATGTGCCCACAATGGCATCTCAAGTCTAAGAATCACAAGTGCT
The DNA here is from genome assembly GCA_019454045.1 of Zanthoxylum bungeanum. NCBI lineage: Eukaryota > Viridiplantae > Streptophyta > Magnoliopsida > Sapindales > Rutaceae > Zanthoxylum > Zanthoxylum bungeanum. Next base: position 178,612 of record SKCR01048431.1, read on the forward strand.
ACTCAACCCGAGAAGATTCTTATTGACGCTGGTGTACCATCCATTAAGAATCTTCGGTGAGTCGTTCAGTGTTTATCCGCTATAAACACCCACACGTCTATACTAGTCTCCAAGACTAATGGTTCATTGAGAAACCATTGGAATCATATATTTCAGTATACGACATGTACCGGTCTCAACGGGTTTACTATACTGACCAAGTAGTGTAAACCTTGACCATGAACTGTCTGAGAATGACAATGTCATGATACTACTCAATGTCCGTTGCGACGCTTTTGCAACAGTACCATGACTAATCATTCTAAGGTCATTACGTCTTTACCATTTAATAAGATAGATTATATTATAGAAACTGCATATATTATTCATAATAATAATGTTTTACAGAAGTATTCAAAAGAAATACAACCGGGAATTGGCGCTCTGAGCACCAACCCCAACACTTATAAAACTCACCAGAGAAAAATTTAATTGTTGCTCACCATGCGGTTTTCCTAAGAGGAATACCTATATGCAGTGGTAAGTGGTAGGATAGTAAAACTCGATGAAAATCAGAGTAATACTATTCCAAGCACCGATTCTTAATGGAACACAAATAGTTCATCAAGGATGAAACTATACCAGTAATCTTCAAATACACAAGAACCACGTAAGTCGGAGAGAGTCAGAAAACAACCTGGGGTATGGGTTTCTGATCTAACCTCATAAGGATGTCAATCTTTTGAGGAATACCAACTGACTACGTATGAGGAAGTGATACAAGGTATCGACTCTCTATTATGGCAAACTGCCATATAAATCCGAAATGGATTCCATGTATATCAACTTAGTTTAGAAACTAGTTGATGTACCACAAGGCATTGTGCCAATTGGTACTATATAAGTCTTCAAGGAAGACATACATGGAAGGCAACATACCAACGTACTAAGCTAGGCTTGTAGCGGAAAGGTATTGTTATCAACATTGTGTTGATTACGATTTAACCTTTTACCTGTTGCCATGGTAAATCCATTTGGATAATGCTTGCTAAAGTTGCATGTTTCATTTATGAAATATGACAGCTAAACGGGAAAATCATTTTCCTGAAAAGAAAACCTTTTGGAGGATGTTTACAACATCCTGTCGGTTTTGTCGTACCAAAACTAGCAAACAAGGTTTGCAGGTTATTCGATCCGTGATTGGATTGATGCAAGCATTAGGTTCTTAGAATTGTCATTTTGATGTAATCATAATGGTTTATGATTTAATTCAAAATGAAATGATTCTTGTGTATATAAGGAGGTTAGTGGGAGCGCACTGACAATAAATTTCCTATAAATAATGATAATATGTCATTTCTTGGAAATGATATTCCCATAATACAATCGGTGAAAGCTTGGCTTTCGAGAAAACTCTCTGAGAAATCGTACATTGAAAGATGTACGTGACCTGGTGTCTCATCCGCTTTGAGCATATGGATTCACAAACAGGCCAATCCAAGTGATAGTCACTAGATTGATATTAAGAACATCCATTAGTATCTTAGAGATCTAAGGATGCTGTTTCAATCTATGGAGAACGAGAACTTGAAGTGACTGGGATCGCATTCTCGATACTTGGGACAACTCCCAATTCTGTGATAAAGTTCTTTATCCACACAGCCTCTTTTGCTGCTTCAGAAGCTGCAATATATTCCGCCTCAGTGGTGGAATCCGCTGTCGATTCCTGTTTGGAACTCTTCCAACAAACTGCACCTCCGTTAAGGGTAAAGAAAAATCCAGATGTAGACTTTCTATCATCGGGATCCGATTGAAAATCGGAGTCTGTATACCCATTAACATGCAGCTCGTTTCCTCCATAAATAATCAACTTATCCTTAGTACCTTTAAGATACTTTAGGATATGTTTAATGGCCATCCAATGGTCATTACCTGGATTGGACTGATATCGACTAGTTACGCTAACAGCGAAACTGATATCAGGCCTCGTACATAACATGGCATACATTATGCTACCCAAACACGAAGCATAAGGTTGGTTAGACATTCTAACCTTCTCATCTTCTTTTTGTGGACACATCTTCTTAGAAAGATGAATCCCATGTCTGAACGGTATGTTTGTGCTTACAGTTACAAAACTATACCGTTCTAAGATCTTATCTATATACGTTGATTGGGATAACCCAATCAGCCTCTTTTGTCTATCTCTATAGAGTCTTATCCCTAAAACATAGGAAGCTTCTCCCAGGTCCTTCATGGAGAAATTCTTACAGAGGTACGCTTTGACGCTTTGTAACATACCCAATCATTCCCAATGATTAAGATGTCATCAACATATAGGACTAAAAATACGACCATGCTCCCACTGGCCTTCTGATACACACAGGATTCTTCCAAATTCTTGAGAAAACCAGACGATTTAATAATCTCTTCGAATCAAAGATTCCAACTTTGTGAAGCTTGTTTAAGTTCATAAATAGACTTCTTAAGCTTACATACCATGCCCGAGTTTTCGCTGGACGCAAAACCTTCCGGCTGTTCCATATAGATTTCTTCATCAAGAAATCCATTTAGAAAAGCCGTTTTGACATCTATTTGCCAAATCTCGTAGTCATGATACGCAGCTATAGAAAGCAAAATCTGGATAGACTTAAGCATTGCAACTGGTGAAAAAGTTTCATCGTAGTCGACACCAGGTCGCTGCGTGTAACCTTTTGCTACCAGTCGGGCCTTGTAAGTTTCAACCTTACCATCAGGCCCGCGCTTCCTCTTGTAAACCCATTTACAACGGATAGGAACAATTCCTTCGGGAAGCGGAATCAAGTCCCAAACTTGATTTTCATGCATTGAGTCTATCTCGGATTTCATGGCACTTTGCCATTTCACGGAGTCGATGTCCAACATCGATTCTCTATAGGTGAAAGGATCTGTCTTTCAACTAAGAGAACATACAAACTCTTTTCTTGTATCAAATACAAGCGTTCATGAGGTCTAGATACCCTTTCCGACCTACGAAGTGTGTGTGTTGAAGGTCCTTTATCTGCTTGAACTTCAGGTTCCTCTATTGGTTCGTTGTTTTCAGGTTGGACTTCATCAAGCTCAACCTGTCTATGATTACCACCTTCTGACAAAAATTCTACTTCTAGAAATTTTGCGAAGCGAGCTACGAACACATTTCGATGCTCGGTATCACAGAACAGATATCCCCTCGTATTCGAAGGATATCCGACAAACCTAAACTTTTGCCCTCGAGGCGAAAGCTTATCTTACTAAGTCACCCTGACATAGGCAGGACAACCCCAAACCTTAATATAATTAAGATTTGGTCTCCTACCGAACCATATCTGATACGGAGTGGTAGGAACAGCTTTTGAAGGAATCTTGTTCAAAAGATGTGCGGCTGTTAAGATAGAGTAGCCCCATAAATAATAGGGCAAATCTGTGAAACTCAACATTGATCGGACCATATCCAATAAAGTTCGATTTCTCCTCTCAGACACTCCATTGTGCTGTGGAGTACCTGGAGGAGTATATTGAGCGAGAATCCCATTCTCCTTCATATAATCCATGAACTCACCACTCATATATTCACCGCCTCGATCTGATCGAAGGCATTTAATATATTTACCAGTTTGTTTTTCTACTTCATTTCGGAACTCTTTGAACTTTTCAAAGGTTTCCGATTTATGTCTCATCAAATAGACATAACCGTACCGTGACAGATCATCGGTAAAGGTAACGAAGTACGAATAACCACTGTAAGCAGTTTGACTTAGTGGACCACATACATCAGAATGTACGAGTTCCAGTAGTTAGTGGTGCGGTGTCCAACACCAGAAAATGGGGCTTTGGTCATCTTACCCTGAATACAGGATTCACAAGTTGGATAGGATTCAATGGTAAGATCTGGTATCAAACCATTCCTAACCAATTGGGTAAGGCGTTTAACGCCAATGTGACCAAGTCTCATATGCCAAAGTTCTGTATTATTAATTACAGGTAAACTACGTTTATTAACTCCAGTACTTAATATATCTTTTAAAGTTTGCAATGTATAATGACCATGCTGGTTTGGACAACAAAGGATCTGAATATTATTACTATCATATAAATATAAAGAACTATTCTTAATATTAATACAAAAGCCTTTTGTATCCAATACAAAAAGTGATATAATATTAGCTACACATCCAGGTACAAAATGGCATTCATTTAACAAAAGTGTCCCATTCGGCAATGAGATCTCGCATACTCCCACTGCAAATGCATCCAAAGAGTCTCCACTCCCGAACCGCAACTGCATCTCCCCGGGCTTCAGCCTCCTACTTTCCTTCAGCACCTGCAACGAATTGCAAATGTGAATGGGACAAGCAGAATCTAAAATCCAGTTGAATGTAACGGCTTCACAAGCCAAAGATAAATCAATAACTGGAAAAATAAAAGTACCTGATGTATATGCTCTGTCTCTCCTCAGCTGGGTAATGTAATCAGGACAGTTCCTTTTCCAATGCCCGACTTTGCCGCAGTGGTGGCATTTGTCTTCAGAAGCCCTCTTGGGCTTAGCAATTTTCGCCTGTTGTTGAGGACAGAAAGCCTTCTTCTCTTCCCTTTCTTTTTCTTTCCCTTGGACCATCCTGGGAAGAAGCCGAAAGAAAGAGAAGTAGTTCTAGGAGGGCGAGTCGGTACTCCTTCTTAAGGTCCTCTTCTGCCGTAAGCATCATCCTATGTAGCTCCTGGTAGGTACAGACAGTCCCGTGCATGTTGAAGTACATCACGAACTAGCAAAATGAAGCTGGTAGTGAACCAAGAATGACACTCCTACCGAGAATGTCATTCAAGATGAGATTATGTTGCCTCAATTGATCGATCAAATCGATCATCTGAAGAACATGTGGGCTATCACTTTGCCCCTCATCCAGACGCGCATGGAACAGTTCCATGGCGACTTTGTGAACAATCACTTGTTCTTAGTTCTCAAACGATTGTCTCAATCGCGTCATCATACTATAGGAATCTAGCATACCATAGTACTGTTGCTTGAGTTTCGGAGACAGTGAACTAAGGATGTATGATTTAACCCTTAAATCATCATCCTTCCAAGTTTCAAAAACTTGGCGTTCCTCCTCCGAAGCATCCGCACCCACAGCAAGGGGCAACGGACCCTCAAGAACATATCAGAGCTTTTCGGAATCGAGGACAATCCTCAAATCCAATTCCCAGTCAGCGAAGTTCTCAGCGCCTTTCAGTTTGTTCGAATCTAGCATACGCGCAAACTGATTTGTGGATTGTGCCACCATTGCCAATCTATCATATAGATCACGAAAAACGGTTAGCAGAAAAAAAAGCAGTTTCATATAATATCAAAAGCATAAACTAGATCATGGATTTTTAATCTAAAAATGCCCCTCCCACTAAATCATGCAATACTGTAATCCCAAAACAGAATACAAAGATTTAATAATTAAATTAAATACAAATAGTGAAAAGTGGATCCCGTGAATATATTTCGGCTCATGGCAGAGGCACGGTCTCGCCTACGTATATTCATCAGGTAGACAACTCATTTATCAATCACTCAATAGTGACTCCTGGGTTTCCGGTCCTGGTCGTTTCTCGTTGTCGCTGCGAAGGCAGGCCCACAAAGAGATGTACCAAGGTTAAACTCATCAATAATAAACTCAAGTTACTTACGTAATCCTGACAGCTAGGGCACGTTCAGAATTCCGCTTTTACTTGAATTTACCTAGTATCTGATATACATCCGGTATAAATAAATCTCTATCGGCTACACCCTCACAGTAGAGGCACGGTCTCGGATGTAGTCACAGAGAAGTATTCATAAACCGTATTGACAAGACGGACCACATAACATGCATCAAATACATAATTACATTAAAACCTTATTAATTAGGGATTTTCCGCTAAGTGACATACATCCTAAATCTAACCAAATTAGATTCTAATAAGCATGCATAAAGTCAAGAAAACATGATTAAACATTGATTCAAAGAAGGCTAATCATTTTAGGAGGCCTAGAATCATACTTGCTCTGATACCATTTGTAGGGTTTTTAGGGGTAAATCTGGTAACGCAGCGGAAGCGGTGGAAAAATCGTATTTTCCGATTTCAAAACTTTTTTCTCTGATTAATTAAATAAACATATTTATTTAATATTCCAATAATCAAATTATGAAATAAAATTCAATAAATCATATTTAGTGAATTTACCAAATTACCCTGACTTGGTATTTTGTCCATTTTAATCCGAAATTGATCAAATCAATTTTGAATGATTCTAAATCATTTTTAAGATGAACTTAGCATGTTCAAACATCAAAACACCAAAAGCACCAAAATCCCCAAATTGACTCCAAGGCCGAGAGCCCCTCCAAGGTGCACAATTGTGCACTTTGTGATTTCATGCATCAAAAAACATCAAGATGCAATACAATGAACATGAAACTTTATATGTATCATATACACATCCAAATGCACAACATATATGAAAAGCGCCAAATTTGGAATTGGTCATGAACCCTAATTTTTCAATTTCCACAAATTGGACAAATTAGACCAAATACATTAAATCAATTACTTCAATCATCATTCTCACATCCAATCCAAGTCTCAACACAATGAAACAACTCAAGATCAAATCTAGGTCATCTAAGAGTGGGTCAACAACTCTATATTAGCAACATGGTTTCCAAAACCTTAAAAGAAAGCTTATTACTACAATAGTCATACACTTCCTTCATCACACATGCTTTACACCTCCATCAAAACTTCCATCAACAAAAACCACAAGGAACAAAGAAAGAAATAACCTAAGAATATCATATATAAAGCCTAGAACCTAAGGAACAATTTCCTTACTAATAGCAAGTCTGAGAAACTTACTAAATTCCAAGCTTTTTATTTTTGTCTTTCTTTCTCAAGCTCCTTTATGTTTCTTCAATGGAGTTTTATGTTTTGTGAAGTGTATTAGGTTAACCAAATGAAAAGAAAATGAAAAAAATATATACTTCTGCAAAAAGCCCTTGGCCGAATTCAACAAGCATTAATATATCAAATTTCATTTTCATTTTCATTTCAAATTCATTGTTATCTTAATACAAATATCTAAAACAACTTTATAGATATTTATTTAAGTCAACAATGGCAACTAACATCATTTACTTAATATATCCTAATGTAAGATATTTATATTTTAATTAATTTAATCATTTAACAATTAAATAATTAATTAATTAATCAAATACAAATATATTAAATATATGTATAATATTTACATTAAATATTAAAAACATATATTCATTTAGGATATAAGTCAAATAACTCATTTTGACTATTAATTAAGTGTATTTAATTAATCAAGTATTAAATGTAAATACACAATAATTAGGCAAATGATTATCTAGTCCCTTTAGCACGTATCTTGCGTTTAACCTTTAAACGACTTTATAAATAATCAATATTATTTATTAATGTTGCTCTAGTGCTCTACGAGTATGTTTCATTATTGAGACTCTCTAGATTCAGGTATATCCGTCACGAAATCAAATTTCATGTCCATAATATATCCACCCATAAATTATGACGATCACGGATAATCTCGCTGAATCATACAGGTCGAGGTCATGGAAAATGTATAATTCCTCCGTCACATGTATCCGGATAAATCCCAGAGATATAGATGTAAACGTCAAATCTCTACGGGGATTATCCAGTCGACTATTCCATTAGCAATCTCTAAAAAGAATGTTTAGAACTAGCTTCTAAACTTTACCACGGGCCCATGGTTTTATTTGATTTCTAATCATATGGACTACCTATGCTCTGATACACAGAACTGACGGATTCTATCTTGATACACATAGGACACCATGAGGATCTGTCTACACCCAACGAACAGGCGGAGGACTGATCTAAATAGATCGGTGACGTGACTGCCATCTAAGTGTAGAAGATGTCTCATGTGCCCACAATGGCATCTCAAGTCTAAGAATCACAAGTGCTACTCAACCCGAGAAGATTCTTATTGACGCTGGTGTACCATCCATTAAGAATCTTCGGTGAGTCATTCAGTGTTTATCCGCTATAAACACCCACACGTCTATACTAGTCTCCAAGACTAATGGTTCATTGAGAAACCATTGGAATCATATATTCCAGTATACGACATGTACCGGTCACAACGGGTTTACTATACTGACCAAGTAGTGTAAACCTTGACCAGGAACTGTCTGAGAATGACAACGTCATGATACTACTCAATGTCCGTTGCGACGCTTTTGCAACAGTACCATGACTAATCATTCTAAGGTCATTACGTCTTTAACATTTAATAAGATAGATTATATTATAGAAACTGCATATATTATTCATAATAATAATGTATTACAGAAGTATTCAAAAGAAATACAACCGGGAATTAGCGCTCTGAGCACCAACCCCAACACTTATAAAACTCACCAGAGAAAAATTTAATTGTTGCTCACCATGCGGTTTTCCTAAGAGGAATACCTATATGCAGTGGTAAGTGGTAGGATAGTAAAACTCGATGAAAATCAGAGTAATACTATTCCAGGCACCGATTCTTAATGGAACAAAATAGTTCATCAAGGATGAACCTATACCAGTAATCTTCGAATACACAAGAACCACGTAAGTCGGAGGATTCAGAAAAACAACCTGGGGTTTGGGTTTCTGATCTAACCTCATAAGGATGTCAATCTTTTGAGGAATACCAACTGACTACGTATGAGGAAGTGATACAAGGTATCGACTCTCTATTATGGCAAAGTTCCATATAATCCGAAATGGATTCCATGTATATCAACTTGTTTAGAAACTAGTTGATGTACCACAAGGCATTGTGCCAATTGGTACTATATAAGTCTTCAAGGAAGACATACATGGAAGGCAACATACCAACGTACTAAGCTAGGCTTGTAGCGGAAAGTATCGTTATCAACGTTCTGTTGATTACGATTTAACCTTTTACCTGTTGCCATGGTAAATCCATTTGGATAATGCTTGCTAAAGTTGCATGTTTCATTTATGAAATATGACAGCTAAACGGGAAAATCACTTTCCTGAAAAGAAGACGTTTTGGAGGATGTTTACAACATCCTGTCGGTTTTGTCGTACCAAAACTAGCAAACAAGGTTTGCAGGTTATTCGATCCATGTTTGGATTGATGCAAGCATTAGGTTCTTAGAATTATCATTTTGATGTAATCATAATGGTTTATGATTTAATTCAAAACGAAATGATTCTTGTGTATATAAGGAGGTTAGTGGGAGCGCACTGACAATAAATGTCCTATAAATTATGATAATATGTCATTTCTTGGAAATGATATTCCCATAATACAATCGGTGAAAGCTTGGCTTTCGAGAAAAATCTCCGAGAAATCGTACATTGAAAAATGTACGTGACATGGTGTCTCATACGCTTTGAGCATATGGATTCACAAACAGGCCAATCCAAGTGATAGTCACTGGATTGATATTAAGAACATCCATTAGTATCTTAGAGATCTAAGGATGTTGTTTTAATCTATGGAGAAGGAGAACTTGAAGTGACTGGGATCACTACTGCAAGTTTCCCAACCGATAATACGACTATAAGTGGCAAAACGGTACTATACAGTTTGAATAACGGTACAGTGAGCTGGAAATCTTCCAATCAAGATACTGTTACCGAATAAACAACAAATGTGGGTTATTGCTGCAGCTGAGGCAGCAATAGAAGCCTTCTGGGTCGATATAAATCTAATTAGATTCGATATAGTTCTGTTAGCAGCTGAGCTAGGCTTCAGCACATGCTAAAGAATTAATGGTCTCATCAACGATCCAGATACATACTTCGGATATTCATCTGATTTGTTCGGGTCATACATCGTAGCGATGTGATGATTGAATAAATTGCATCAGATGATAATCATGCAAATCCGCTGACGAAAGCCTTCTAAGCAATTTGAGCCAACCGTACATAGTTCGAGTGTTAGACACTCGAGTGACTGGCTATAGGCCAAGTGGGAGATTGTTGGACAATTATGACCCATATCATCAGTATTTGTACAGATCATGGTGTTGTTGTACAATTTAACTATGTGACAAATGAGATTGCTCTCTTATCATCTGTGATTAGATCACCAAGATATATAAATGATATGAGGTCCTTATGATTTGTTCCTGGATTGAGAATGATATGAGACAGTATCAGTCCACTAAGGATAAATCATTAAATATCCCTAGTCAAAGTATTATCGAGATTGGACATCGATAAATACGTAAAAGACTAGTATTACACTTGTGTGCGTTGTGAGGGCATAATGGCATAGTTCTCATATATTTGGGTATATGATGCTCATACAAATGTAATAGGAGGTTGTGTTTTACCGATGGTACGGGAAACAGCTTCGCTCTGGATAGACCCCCTCGGAATTCCATTGGTAGTATGATTATATGTCTATGGAAGTCCGAAATCAGGGTAGGTGTATTTGGTCTTAACCTGAGACTTGCACCGCTAATACTTGCAACAATCAATATACATTGGTTTTGGTCGTCCAGGGCTTTAACAAGTTATGTGTACGCCTCTGCTGGGTATATTGAGAATCGTAGTGTGTTGGGTGTGATGTCGAGACGGAAGTGTCACTCCAGTCATATGGAGTTGATGATCGCGTAGGGATACAAAACGGGTTCTCTAAAAAGGTTGCAACCGTCGGGATAGTATGACTTGGTCATGTGTTGGTGTTTCCTAAGGTCCCAAGATCAATACAAAAGCATGAAACACATGTGAATACATACGAGGAAGTTGCGGAATACTTACATCGATCGGTTGAGCGACGCGGAGATGAACAAAACTGAAATTCTGCCTCAATAGACTGTTTGGCAGTGGCAGTGAGTTGCTCACTGTTTTCGGCCATGTGTCTCCAAGTTTTGAGCTCCAAGCTTCGTCAAACGATTCCCGTCTCATGGGTGGACTTCCCTATCACCTTCGCATGTCTCTCGGAGTGCTAGCTCATGTGATTTTTGCAACAAAAATCACCACTCTTGCTTCCCTAGCTCACAGTTTCTTGACAGAAACCAGTGAAGAATTTTGCCCACCATGGCGTGAGAGAGAGAGATGAGAGAAAGAGAGAGTTGTCTGAGTTGTTCCAAATTTGTGTATCTTATACACAAATGTGAATTTCAAATTCATTTACAATGAATTTGGCTTTCAAAAGTCAAGCATTTAATGCTCCATCCACTCACATCATTTCCCATCAATTCATCAAGTTGTCAAGTAACATCACTCAAAATGACAAGTGATTTGACGCTTGAAATGACTGACGATTTGACGCTTGATTTGACTTGCGTGCCGCACTCGAATTCGAAATGCGAATGCGCTCGTAAATAATCTCGAGCTCGGGTTCGCTAATTCCAAATTAACGAATTTTCTGTTGCGTCGTAATTAAATGATTACGCCTAGCGAAATCACTATTCACGTCGCTAACGAGTTAATTCTAAATTAATTCGTTCGCCCGAATTAAAATCTAATTTTAATTCCGCGTCGAAATCCAATTTCATTTAATATATCAAATATATTAATTAATCATTATCTCTCTTTTATTGATATTTTATCCCAGATAAAATATCTCCGCAATTAATCCCAGATTAATTTTATCTCTCTTCTAATTAATCCCAGATTAATTTAGAGTGTGAGTCATACGTCATCGGTGAATCTTCGGGAAGCGACCCATGAGATCCCCGGATATGTTGGCAGTAAATTTGGTCGTCGGACTATCCGAATACGTAAGTACCTAGTACTACGTTTATACCGATTTACAAGACAAGGTTGGCTTCTAGCAAAGCGCCATGCCTACCCAATTCTCCAGAAATATCATTACAGGAATAAAGGATCTATATCAGGCGTAGTATACGTAGTATACGTAGTATTGCGTATGTCAATCCAGTATCGGATGATCACGTGCTAGGCCTGGGGCTGGAATTGTGTCTACCTCGTACGAAGCACATGTCGGATGTCTGGTAACTAGTCTCTATAATCGGATAAACCTGACCTTGTCATTTTATCCCGATGACTGCAGTACTTAAGAGTACTAGTACCGTATCCTACACGACTATCATCTCCATATGACTGGAGTGACACTTCCGTCTTGACATCACACCCAACACACTACGATTCTCAATATACCCAGCATAGGCGTACACAAAACCTGTTAAAGCCCTAGACGACCGCAACTAAAGTATATTGATTGTCGTAAGTATTAGCGGTGCAAGTCTCAGGTTAAGACCAAATACACCTACCCTGATTTCGGACTTCCATAGACATATAGTCATACTACCAATGGAATTCTGATGGGGTCTATCCAGAGCGAAGCTATTCCCGTACCATCGGTAAAACACAACCTCCTATTACACTTGCATGAGAATCATATGCCCAAATATATGAGAACTATGATGTTGTGCCCTCACAACGCGCACAAGTGTAATACTAGTATTTTACGTATTTATCAATGTCTAATCTCGATAATACTCTGACTAGGGATATTTAATGATTTATCCTTCGTGGACTGATACTTTCTCATATCATTCTCATTCCAGGAACAAATCATAGGGACCTCCTATCATTTATACATCTAGGTGATCTAATCACAAATAATAAGAGTGCAATCTCCTTTGTCACATAGTTAATTTGTACACCAACACCATAATTTGTACAAATAGTGACGCTATGGGTCATAATTGTCCAATAATCTCCCACTTGGCCTATAGCCAGTCACTCGAGTGTCTTACACCCGAACTATGTACGGTTGGCTCAAACTTCTGAGAAAACGCTTTCGTCAGCGGATTTGCATGATTATCATCTGATGCGATTTATTCGATCATCACATCGCCACGATGTATAATCCGAACGAATCAGATGAATATCGAAGTATTGATCTGGATCGTTGATGAGACCATTAATTCTTTAGCCTGTGCTGACGCCTAGCTCAGCTACTAATAGAATTGTATCTAATCTAATTAGATTTGTTATCGACCCAAATGGCTTCTATTGCCGCCTCAATGGTAACAGTATCTTGCTTGGAAGATTTCCAGCTCACTGTTCCGTTACTCAAACTTTGTAGTACCGTTTGCGACTTATAGTCGTTTTATCGGTTTGGAAACTTGCAGTAGTGATCCCATTCACTTCAAATTCTCCATCTCCATAGTTTAAGAATGTATCCTTAGTTCTCTAAGAAACTAACGGATGTTCTTAACATCAATCCAGTGCTCAAAGCGTATGAGACACCAGGTCGCGTACATTTTTCAATGTACGAGTTCTCGGAGAGTTTTTCATGAAAGCTAAGCTTTCGCCGATAGTATTTTTTATGGGAATATCATTTCCAAGAAATGACACTTATTATCATTATTTTATAGGACAGCCATTGTCAGTGCGCTCTCACTAACCTCCTTATATACACAAGAATCATTTCATTTTGAATTAAATCATAAACCATTATGATTACATCAAAACAATAATTCCAAGAACCTAATGCTTGCTTCAATCCAAACATGGATCGAATAACCCGCAAACCTCATTTGCTTGTTATGGTACGACAAAACCGACAGGATGTTGTAAACATCCTCCTAAAATTTCCTTTTCAGGAAAGCGATTTTCCTGTAAAGCTGTCATATTTCATAAATGAAACATGCAGCATTAGCAAGCATTATCCAAATGGATTTACCGTGGCAACAGATAAAAGGTTGAATCGTAATCAACATAATGTTGATAACGATACCTTTCCGCTACAAGCCTAGCTTAGTACGTTGGTATGTTGCCTTCCATGCATGTCTTCCTTGAAGACTCATATAGTACCATTAGGCACAATGCCTTGCGGTACAACAACTAGTATCCAAACTTGTTGATATATATGGAATCCATTTCGAATTCATGGCACTTTGCCATAATAGGGAGTCGATACCTTGTATCACTTCCTCATACGTAGTCAGTTGGTATACCTCAAAAGGTTAACATCTTTATTAGATGAGATCATAAACCCATACCCCATGTTGTTTTCTGATTCTCTCCAACATACGCGGTTCTTGTGTATTCGAAGATTAATGGTATAGTTTCATCCTTGATGAACTATATATGTTCCATTAGGAATCGGTGCCTTGAATAGTATTACTGTGATTTTCATCGAGTCTTACTATCCTCCCACTTACCACTGCATATCGGTATTCCTCTTAGGAAAATCGCATGGCGAGCAACAATTAAATTGTTCTCATGTGAGATGTATAAGTATTATACTTATGGTATCCCTAGGATAACCTACAATTGGCACTTATCCAATTTGGGTTTTAGTTTGGTATCATCCAAACGTATGCCTAGCATTCCCAAATATTCAGGAATGAGAAACCTGGTTTCTTTCCCGTTCATATCTAATATGAAATCTGTCAGACAGATTATTATGGAACCTTATTATAAATAAGTTCTGCACTGTTTAAAGCTTATCCGTTGAAGGAAATGGTAGCTCAGAGCGACTCATGATTAACCTTATCATGTCCAACAAAATTTGGTTACTCTGTTCGGACACACCGTCAAATTGATGTGTTCCGGGAGGAGTCCTCATTTGAAAGAATACTTTACTCTTTCAAGTATATTAGAAACTTATTGCTTAAGTATTTTCCATTACGGTCTAACTGTGATGGTTTAATACTTTAGCCGATCTGTTTGTCTATTTCGCGTCGAAACTTTAAAAGTTTCTGATTTGTGTTTCTTCAAAAGAAACACATAACCATAACGCGATGCAACATCCGTAAAGGTCAAGAAATATTCATGTCCACCTCTAGCCTAGCTAGACATGAGCCCACTTGCTTCACTATGAACTAGGGCTAACAGATAGGTGGCTTTTACACTTTTACCGAGTAAATGTGTTTTAGGCACTTTGCCCAATAAACTAGATTCGTAGACATTATTTGAATGGAATCAAATTAGTCCTAGTACCCACTCTTCAAAAGTTTGGATATACGAGTCTTGTTTAATTGTGTCCCAGACAACAATGCCACAATATGTTTCATCTGATCAAATCAGTATGAGCTATTTGTTTGTCATGTTATACGTTTGAGATTTATTTATATTCAAAAATATAAATTTTGTTATTCACATCTAATGTGCTTATCTCAATATCATCTTTATATAATAAAACACTTTAGTGTTCTAGAATATAAAGGTTCACCCGCAGCGGGTTAAACACTGATACAGAGATAATGTTTCTAGTCAAACTAGTTACATTATAACAGCTTCCAAATTTAGGTACACACCCGAGGGTAGTTCCTAAAATTAGGTATCTACGGTTAAAACAGCGACTTTCGTCCCGTTTCCAATTCGCAGATTAATCTCAATTGATGTCAGTATCCTGCTCATAGCACATTCTGAACATCAGTACATATATATTTATGTACCACACTAAGTATTTAAAATCCAATTTCAATACTAGTAGTGAACACAATTTGACAAACATATTTGAAGTCAGAGACTTGCTCGTCTTCAATTGCTTCATGTCTGCTTTGTCCAAACGGCAGTCACGCTTCCGCAATCCCGTTTGCCACATTTAGGCAGACATTTTGGGATATGTCCTTTATCTTCCCAGAAGATTATAATGATTTTGCTTTTGCCTTTTTCACATTCCAGAAGCCTTCGGCCAAGCCTCGGGTTTCTAGAATATCGAAGTAAGGTGCGTCTTGCGCTACTTGCCTAATTGCAAACTTTGACTTTATCTCCTTGAGAATAGTCATTAACTCTCCAAGAGTTATTTATTGCAATTTATAGTACTTCTAAAATCTAAATATAGATTTATGAAGATCCTTCAATTTCAGTATCATACTTTAAGAATCTAATCTTTTGTTCTAATAAAGAAATTAAGGAGTCTATTGCGGTAAGTATAATGGATTAAGCACTAAAGTTATCATCACATTAATCTTCCAAAGATTATGCTCTACTATTTGCTTAACTCCGGGCTAAGGCCTAACATGTTATTTTATCAAATAAAGTAACTTATTAGTTTCTAGGACTATCCTGAAATTATTCCCAATTTTGAAAATTAAACCATTTAAATACATTTTCCCTAGGATTATGTTTTAAATGTCAATCTTTCAATTTTAACTTGATTTTAATAGTCCAACTATTTAATCAACGATTTCCGGTACTATTTATTATAATGATTATTATAGTCCAACTATTTAATCAACTATAATTTAATAGATTAAAATCAATTATATTGATTACTATAATCCAATAATAAAATCAACTATAAATGAATAGTTTGAATATAGTCCAACTATTTATTAAAACAACATTTAAATATTAGTCCAACTAACATTTAATATATTTGACGAATGATATTTGTTTGAGCGCGTATGGCAAGTAATTAAACGAATATTGCAAATTCAATTCTTGTCTCCCACTATTTTCCGGCGAGCCTCTAACCCTCTGTCGAGTACTCGGGAAACCGTGTTTCCTAGTGGGCTAGTATCCCGTTAAATATTACACAATCTTGACTTTGGCCAACAAATTGTATGATAATTAACTAGGTAGATCTCTAAGATCCATTGGATCCAATCCAATTCCTAGATCCAGTAGGGGCACATCCAAGTCTGAAACATATATCTTATATATGCCAATACATCCAATGTATTACCTAACCTTTTTTCCTCTGATTCAACTAAGCCTTGGCTTTGGCACACCAAACTTAGTGATCCCAGTTAAGCGCGACCCATTGACCATGGAAAGCTTCGTAATCAATGTCGATGGACAAGAAGTGGTCTAGACTTTGGCCAACAAACCACAACTTGGACAAGACACCAATATGGAACAAAGCCTTCGTGATTCAAACACATCCTCGAAGGACAAAGGCCTTGACTTTGGCCAACAAGTCAATGCCAGTCTCGGATCTTGAGTGAGAATCACTCAATAGAAGGAAAGACGCTTAATATTTTGCGAGGGTTTTTCGAGTGCAAATTGGCAACCAATTTATTATCTTTGTTAAGGTCTCATCATCATACACCCTTAAACATGCATTCTAAACACATAATAAAGCGCGTATAATAAATAATAATGATATGCGGATGGATACTTTACACATTGATCCTAGATCAAATCTCTCCCTTTCTCTCTCCCGCTAGCACATGTATTTACTTCTACCCGTTACACTACACTTCTAAACAAACCTCATTTACATTGAGGGGAATAGGTGAGAAGAGAATACAAAGAATAAGGAGGTAATAAGGCTGGACACGCAGGTCCAATTATTAAATCAAATTTATTACAACAATTTCTAAAATTGCCTCACCCATCTAATATCCATCTGATATACATTATTCATTCATCGCAACCATGTATTCACACAAGCATGTTATCAATCAATCTAATCAATTAATTAATCTGATAAATAGTGACCATCCAATGTTCAATAACGATTTGATTTTGCTCGAGTCAAACTCGTTTTGCGAATAAGTACTTAAAGTACGAATTCTCGAATTAAATTAAACTACAAAATTAAATCCAATTCAATTTGTATTTAATACTAATTCGCTATTTAATTCCAAATTAAATATTACACTTTATTGATAAACCTTTACAACTTAAATTCCAAATTTAATCTTTACGGGTCTCAAAGCCCAATTAACGTCCAACGTCAATTTAATTAAAGTCCAATGGGCTTTTAATTAATTTCTTAAGGCGTGGACTTTTGGTCAACTCGGGTCAAACCGAATAACCAAAATCCAATCCGGGAGTTACCCCATAAGCCCAGAAATCAATCTTGGCCCATTAGGCCCAATTAAACTTTAAAGGTCCATTTGTCGCATTTGGGCTTTATGGATACGGTTTTGGGCCTAATTGGATCCAACCAATTTTGCCTAAACCCATCTTGGTACAACCAAGCCCAATAAGCCCAATAACAACATTAAAAGTCCAATTTCCAAAATTGGCCCAATTTAATTAAATTACAAAATCCAATTTCACATTTAATTAAAATAAAGTGTATAGCATTATTAATTACCCAAATAAATATTTCCAAAACATCAAATTAGCCTAATTAATCATGCTCTTCATCATTAAATCATGTCCAACACAATTTAACAAAAATCAAACCCAATTTCATGCTATATTAGTCTCGGCCAAGGGGGAATTTTATGCCCACATCAAATTCAATCCAATTAAATTCAATTCAACATTAAATCAATATCCCCAAATGATTTCCAACACATCCAATGATCAAAATCAAAAAATCCAAGACAATTTAGGGCATGTTTATTTTCGGCCAAGCCATCCAATTTTGGGGAAATTTGTTCCAAACACAATTTCATCAAATTGATCCAATCAATCATCAATTAAAACACATTTAAGCATACTAATTCATCTAATTTCATTATACATGCTCAAAATCAATTTTACCCAAATTTTAAGCCCTAAACATTTTTCATGCTTTAACCTTGCTCAAGATACCATTGTTGGTGTTTGCTAAGGTTCCAATATCAATAAACAAGCATGAAACACATGTGAATACATACGAGGAAGTTGCGGAATACTTACATCGATCGATTGAGCGACGCGGAGATTAACAAAACTAAAATTCTGCCTCCATGGACTGCTCGGCAGTGGCAGTGAGTTGCTCACTATTTTCGGCCATGTGTCTCCAAGTTTTGAGCTCCAAGCATCTTTAAACGATTCCCGTCTCATGGGTGGACTTCCCTATCACCTTCGCATGTCTCTCGGAGTACTAGCTCTTGTGATTTTTGCCACAAAAATCACCACTCTTGCTTCCCTAGCTCACGGTTTCTTGACAAAAACCAGTGAAGAATTTTGCCCACCATGGGCGTGAGAGAGATAGATGAGAGAAAGAGAGAGTTGTGTGAGTTGTTCCAAATTTGTGTATCTTATACACAAATGTGAATTTCAAATTCATTTACAATGAATTTGGCTTTCAAAAAGTCAAGCATTTAATGCTCCATCCACTCACATCACTTCCCATCAATCCATCAAGTTGTCAAGTCACATCACTCAAAATGACAAGTGATTTGACGCTTGAAATGACTGACGATTTGATGCTTGATTTGACTTGCGTGCCGCACTCGAATTCGAAATACGAATGCGCTCGCAAATAATCTCGAGCTCGGGTTCGCTAATTCCAAATTAACGAATTTTCTGTTGCGTCGTAATTAAATGATTACGCCTAGCGAAATCACTATTCACGTCGCTAACGAGTTAATTCTAAATTAATTCGTTCCCCCGAATTAAAATCTAATTTTAATTCCGCATCGAAATCTAATTTCATTTAATATATCAAATATATTAATTAATCGATTAATTCCAAATTAATCGTTATCTCTCTTTAATTGATATTTTATCCCAGATAAAATATCTCCGCAATTAATCCCAGATTAATTTTCTCTCTCTTCTAATTAATCCCAGATTAATTTAGAGTGCGAGTCATACGTCATCGGTGAATCTTCGGGAAGCGACCCATGAGATCTCCGGATATGTTGGCAGTAAATTTGGTCGTCGGACTATCCGAATACGTAAGTACCTAGTACTATGTTTATACCGATTTACAAAACAAGGTTGGCTTCTAGCAAAGCGCCATGCCTACCCAATTCACCAGAAATATCCTTACAGGAATAAAGGATCTATATCAGGCGTAGTATATGTAGTATTGTGTATGTCGATCCAGTATCGAATGATCACGTGCTAGGCCTGGGGCTGGAATTGTGTCTACCCCGTACGAAGCACATGTCGAATGTCTGGTAACTAGTCTCTATAATCGGATAAACCCGACCTTGTCATTTTATCCCGATGATTGCAGTACTTAAGAGTACTAGTACCGTATCCTACGCGACCATCATCTCCATATGACTGGAGTGACATTTCCGTCTTGACATCACACCCAGCACATTACGATTCTCAATATACCCAGCATAGGCGTACACAGAACCTGTTAAAGCCCTGGACGACCGCAACCAAAGTATATTGATTGTCGTAAGTATTAGCGGTGCAAGTCTCAGGTTAAGACCAAATACACCTACCCTGATTTCGGACTTCCATAGACACATAGTCATACTACCAATGGAATTCTGAGGGGGTCTATCCAGAGCGAAGCTGTTTCCCGTACCATCGGTAAAACACAACCTCCTATTACACTTGCATGAGTATCCTATACCCATATATATGAGAACTATGATGTTGTGCCCTCACAACGCGCACAAGTGTAATACTAGTCTTTTACGTATTTATCGATGTCCAATCTCGATAATACTCTGGCTAGGGATATTTAATGATTTATCCTTCGTGGACTGATATTGTCTCATATCATTCTCAGTCCAGGAACAAATCATAGGGACCTCCTATCATTTATACATCCAGGTGATCTAATCACAAATGATAAGAGTGCAATCTCCTTTGTCACATAGTTAATTTGTACAACAACACCATGATCTGTACAAATAGTGACGCTATGGGTCATAATTGTCCAACATCATGATTATTCGATAATAAAGAGACTAGTTGCTCGTAATCCGATATATGATTCGTACGGGGCAGACATTATACCAGCCCCAGGCCTTGCATGTGATCATCTGATACTGGATAGAAATACGCAATACTACGCATACTACGCCTGATATAGATCCTTATATTCCTGTAAGGATATTTCTGGAGAATGGGGTAGGCATGGCGCTTTGCTAGAAGCCAACCTTGTCTTGTAAATCGGTATAAACGTAGTACTAGGTACTTACGTGTTCGGATAGTTTGACGACCGTATTTACTGCCAACATATTCGGGGATCTCATGGGTCGCTTCCCGAAGATTCACCGATGACGTATGACTCACACTTTTAATTAATCTGGGATTAATTAGATGAGAGAGAAAATTAATCTGGGATTAATTGCGGATATATTTTATCTGGGATAAAATATCATTAAAGAGAGATAACGATTAATTTGGAATTAATCGATTAATTAATATATTCGATATATTAAACGAAATTGGATTTCGACGCGGAATTAAAATTCAATTTTAATTCGGGCGAACGAGTTAATTTAGAATTAATTCGTTAGCGACGTGAATAGTGATTTCGCTAGGCATAATCATTTAATTACGTCGCAACGAAAAATTCGTTAATTTGGAATTAGCGAACCTGAGCCCGGGATTGTTTGCGAGCGCATTCGTATTTCAAATTTGAGTGCGGCACGCAAGTCAAATCAAGCGTCAAATCATTAGTCGCATCAAGCGTCAAATCATTAGTCATTTTGAGTGATGTGACAACTTGTCACTTGATTTGATTGATTGATGGATTGATGGTGGTAGTTGGCAAGCATTTATTGGCTTGACTTTTGTATTTGGTAAATCAATTTATTTGTATATTTTGAAAATAGAAAATTGTGTATTAGATACACAAAAATGAATTACCAAATACACTTTCATCTCTCTCTCTTTCTTTTACGGTTTGGAGCTAAAACTCATCTCTCTCTCTCGGCCATTTGGCCATATTCTTCACTGGTTTTTCTGGGCAGAAACCGTGAGATGGGAAGCAAAGTGTGATGGTTTTTGTGGCAAAAACATCAAGAGCTAGCACTCCGAGAGACATGCGAAGGTGATAGGGAAGTCCACCCATGAGCTTGGAATCATTTGACGAAGCTTAGAGCTTGTTCAAGGAGCAATAATGGCCGAATTTGGATGAGCCACAGCAGCTCACTGCCGAGCAGTCCATGGAGGCAGAAAAAAATTTTGTCACCTCGCGCGTCGCTCAACCGATCGATGTGAGTATTCTGCAACTCCCTCGTATGTATTCACATGTATTTCTTGCTTGTTATTCGATCCTCGATGCCGTAGAAACTCCAACAGGGCAACGGTCCCGTGCATGAGTTTATACATGAAATGAGTTATCATTGTCAGGTAGTCAGAGGCTCAGAGGAATAGAACAGTCTATTCCCTGTCAGTAGCATCTGGATTGGGGATGTTACCAAGATGGTATCAGAGTAGGGTATAGGGAGTCTGTGACTGCAGTGGGTAGAGTGTTGGGGTCTTGTATACATAGTATGTCCGGGATACTTTTATGCGGGGCACTACCTCTCCAGTATCTGATCCTCGAGTACGTCCTCAAGCCCTATAAACAGGTTAGTAAGGTTTCCCAGAATATTTGAATGGTATTCCTTATAAGAGCAATTATATTCTAGATCCAAGTTGAAAATTCTCCTGTAGTTATCCTGGCTTATCACCAGAAGTACAAACAACTATGAGATAATGGAGTGGGAAGAGAAATCTATAAGAAAAGTAAAAGAGGACATACATATGATTAAAGTAACCAGATAGTAGTAAAAATCAAAGATACAAATTTAGATAGTAAAAGATAACACCATAATTTGTAGTAAAAGAGAATATAGTAAGCCTAAGTAAAAAGTAAAATGCTGAGTAGATTCAAGAAAAGCTCATTCCCTCTAATCAAGATTCACTTCCTACTCAAAAAAAATTTCCAAGCAAATCCTATAGTCCTTGAGTACCTCTTATAAGTAGCGAGTTCTTCGAGTAATGAAGAATAGACAGGAAGATAAAAGAAACAAGAAATCAAAAATAGAAGTAAGAGTCCTAATAAATAAATAAAATGCCAAAGAGGATAAAGAGATGTTAGACCCCAAACCCAGGTTCGCAAGTAAGTAAAAGAAAGATGTAAGCAGAGATGATAAATTACCTTACCCCAAGAAACCCAATATAGGTACGGCCTTAAACTACATAGATTCTCAGCCCTCAGTGATATTGGTTAAGGAAGTCGTCCTGACGGAGCCTATCTCATACATATCTTACATTAGTAATAGACTCTTCTAGGACACAAAGTATCAGAACAAGGACCGCGATAACCATCGAGATATAGAGGCTTGCCCAATCCTTTCCCAGCTTAGATAAAAGCAACCGTAAGAAAGCCTGATGAGCGTCTATTCTAAAAACAAAAATAGAAGACATAAGAGGATAGATCACCCAGAAAATAATCTAGGAATCCTCCGAAATTAGAAAGGAGAGAACCCGGTATAGTCCACTTTATAGACTAAAACATAGTAGAACCCATAGATCCAGTCAATACCAGTAGAAACCCATGTGAGTTTAAAGAGGACAGACCCATGAGATTGGAGATACTCAATAGTTAACAAGATTACCAGCATGAACAAATAAAATTAAATGGCATAGTCGTAGCCGATAGTAAGAGCAGAGAGCAAAGACCTAGAAAATAGTTTATGCGAGTGAACCATCACCAGTCACAGTAGTATAGCATAGAGTCAAGTGACAAGATAGAGGAAAGCAAAGTAGTAAGAAAGATCAGTATCTATAATAGCATAGAAAGATCAGTATCGATACGTAACGCCCCAAGACCACTAGTTTTAGGATCAAATAGTGGCATCATTTGGGGGACGGTGATACATAACGCCCCAATAACGTGGATTTTCACTCCTGGCTCTAATTAGGTGTATGGGGGGATGGCTATACGTAACGCCCCTATACGTCATGTTTTCAGAGACATAGATCAGTTTTGAGAAATAGTTTTTAGATACAGATTTCAGAGATAGTTCCAGAAAGAAGTTTTCTAGAAAGAAAATTTTTCAAAAAATAGCAGTTTTATAAGAGACTTTCAGAAAAGATAAGTTTTACAAAAGAGGTTTCAGACAAGATTTTTCAGAAAAAGAGTTCAGAGTTTTCATATAAAAAAAAAAAGAGTTTTCATATAAGGTTGTTTCCTGGGAGGACTTTGGTTTTAGAACCAAGCATTTTCATAATGGTACTCTAGTTTTTGTTTTAAATCGTCCACTCACTTAGATCGTTCCAACGGTCTAACCCCCCACTCCCAGTTTCTCTGTTTTGCAGGTATTCCCGGAGGACGAGCTCGAGAGGATGGATACTGATGGCAATCACTAAAGGCTTTGGTCCACTAGGTCGAGTCAGAGTTCAGTTCAGTCAGTGTCAGAAGATGTCATATAGCATATAATTTGTTTAGTAAAGTATACACATGTAAAGAATTATAAGTGTTCAGTACTTAAGTTGAGATGGGTAGTGAATTTAAGTATTTAGTTGAAAAGCTTTGTGCATTTATGATGTTAAGTTGAGCAATGGTCATGTGCATGATTTTATACATGAAATGAGTTTATCATTGTCAGGTAGTCAGAGGCTCAGGGGAATAGAGCGGTCTATTCCCTGACGGTAGCATCTCCGGATTGAGGATATTACATAAAGGCACTAGTATCTGCAAAATGACAATTGACAAATGAACAGTAAAATAGATCATGAAACTCAAAAAGGTTAGATACTGTCGGAAATATTAAAGTAAAGGAAATCAAAATAGTAAATTAAATTAATAATTTAAAGTAAAATAAATCAAAATAATAAAGTGAAACAATATGTACTGGTAGTTATGATTGTGGCTCACATCTTTCTCTGGTTTTACGTCCAGTAACAGCTTAAACGCCCTTTATGGGTCATGAATATACTTCCCATCCAATTTTCTTATAAATTGGTAAACAAAGTCTTTTAAAGTCAGATTCCTGAGACTGTATTGTTGTCTTTCTTTTTGAAATTATGTATGTAAATTGTGAATCAGTCTATCAAATCCACTAGGATGCATCTCAAGAGTCAATTATATATTATCTAATGACTTCTTACTTAAGCCATCTCTAAATGATTGATTTTTTCTTCGCGATTATTAGACATCATTCTTAAAGAACGACAATGAGTGTTGAACGTCCAATGTGCACATTTATAACAAACATCTAATTATTTAGCTCTTCATTTCTTAGTATATGTGCTTTCCTCCAAACCAGGTATGTAAGAGATGAATGAATCAAGATTTTTAAGGACTTCTGTTTTAACCGCTTCTTTCTTATAAAAGTTTAACGTTATTTTGGGTGGTCGACGTGTCCTGACATTATCTTTGAAATGTATTATGCGTGTGCATTTAAAAGGATTAATGTCCTTTATATATTTTAAAGTCCATACAAATCCATGTTTATATTCTCTCAACACATTTAACAATTTACCTTCTTGATCGCTTGTAAGGGAAGAAGAAATTATCGCATGGTAAGTTTATTTATCTCCAAGAAAATTATATTTCAATCCTTCAGGCAAAGTCTTTGTTTCTTCATATTTCTCTTATTCAAGTGTTCCTAGTTCCTCAAAATTTTATTTCTCTTCAACGTCTTCCAGAATCTGTGTAGAATCAAGTAAAGAAAAATCATTAGATTTATCCAAATTTAATTGCATACTTGATTTAATAAAATTAGCTAGATTTTCATAGGGTTAGATTCACTCCCCTGAATATGTTCTTCCAAAATTAGTTCAATTACTTCCATATTCTCATTTTCACCGTCCTCATCATATGGTTGCTTGCATATATTAAAAACATTAAGCTCCAACGTCATATTGTCAAAGGATAAAATCATGATTCCATTCCTGTAATTAATTAAAGCATTAGGTGTTGCTAAAAATGGACGACCAAGTATTACAGGAACTGGCTTGTAACTGTCTACTACATGTTTTTTTTTCTTAAAATTCATATGATATATAAATTTATCGACTTGTAATGACATATTTTCCACAATTATTTTCGGTAATCCTTAACTGATCTATTGGCAAGTAAAAGATTAGTTGAAGTTGGTTTCAACTCGCCAATATTAAGTTGTTGGTAAATCTAAAATGGAAGAAAATTGACACTAGCTCCAAGATCAAGCAATGCATGTTCAATTTTATGATTTCTAATGATATAAGAAATAGTAAGACAACCAGGGTCTTTGTATTTCAATGCATTATCGGTTGAGAGAATGGAATTTACATGTTCAACTAGAAAAGCTTTTTTCCTTACTTGATGTTTTCTATTTGATGGCATCTAACAAATGAATATTTAACTTCACTTGTTTGAATATTTCATATATATCTGGGGAATGGTTCAATTTCTTCATTTTCAATGTTTGAGGAAATAGAGGTGCATGTGAAAAATTATTATCATCAATGATAGGTAATGGTTCATCAACTCTTTCCTTACCCTCTGAAGCTGACATTACCACTGTGAAAAGTAATAAGAGATTTGACTTGGTCTATTGTTGACTATCATAATTACCATCGTGAGGATTTTGATAACTCTTGGGGTTTGGCTGTGGTTGTGCAGGAAACTTTCCTTCTCGTTAATGGTCAATGTAGATGTGATTTTGGAAAAAGTGTCTTTCAGATCACTCAATGTTTGTAAATTTTGGTTATTGATGGCTTCTTGTTTCTCAATGAATGCATGCAAGGTATCCTTAAAGGTTTTCCTAGGCTATGGGAAGTATGGTGCATAATTCTGAGAATTTTGGAAATTCTGGTGTACCTGGGGTGGTTGTTTCGATGATTGTGCTTGGTTATCATTCCTCCAATTGAAGTTTGGATGGATTCTCCAACCAGAATTGTAGGTTTGGGAGTATGGGTTTGGATTTGGTCTCTTGAATGTGTTTATGGAATTGACTTGGTCATGAAGACATTCTTGCAGGGCTGGCAAGGTTGGGCAAACTTGTGTGACATATTCATTTGAATTACCGATATGACATGTGACTTCTTGAATTGACTTGATATGATCACTCTTTCTCATTTTTAATGCCAACTTTTTTGGATGAAGATGCATATTTAGAAGAAAGGTCATGGTTTTCCCTAAGGTTAAACATGCCTCTGCCAGATGATTGTGGTTTTACAGACGGCTCTTAAGTGCCAATTATGTCCCAGTGTTGTGCATTATATGTTATGTTTTCTAGGTAATATAGTGCATCTTCGGGACTTTTGTCCTTAAACTCACCATCACACATCATTTCCACTACTTATCCACTTTGGGGTGTTAAACTCTCGTCCAAGTAGGAAACTAGCTTCCGTGTTTTAAACTCGTGATATGGACAAACATTTAACATTTCTTTAAATCTCCCAACATTGGTAAAGTGTTTTCCCCGACTATTGTGTGAAAGTTGTGATTCTTCTCTTAAAGGAGTTTTTCCTATAATGGGGAAATAATTTTTTCAGAAATTGCTCTTGTTAATCATCTCATGTTCTGATGGATACTGACCTAAAGTTCTGCAGTCAAATTTTAGCTTTATTTTTTAAAGAAAATGGAAAAAAACTTGAGTCCTATTCATACTGCAATTTTGGTATGTGCAAGTATTACATACCTCTTCGAATTCCCTTAAGTGCCGATAAAGATTTTCTAATTCTAGACCGTGGAATGTGCGTAAAGGTTTGATGACACCCGGTTTGAAATTGAAATGTGATGTACCTGGGGGAAAGCAATGCAAGATGGTGATAATGTTCTAGTGAGATTCATGAATTCTTTTAGTGTCATAAGATGATTAAGATCTTCATGTTGAGACTCATGTTCTACCTGATTAATTGGATTTTCATCTCGGTTAGGTGGGTTTTCATTTCGGTTCTCGGCCGTTTTGACTGACGATGAAGGTATTGGAGACTCTCTATTTAATCCACCGCTAGATGATCGAGACCAATTTCTTATGCAACCTAGATGCAGTCTATACGCTAAAATTTAAATATGCAAATGCAATAATTAAAAAAATAATAATAAACAAATGAAGAAAAAAAAAAGGTAAAAATAAATGCCAAAAGTAAGGGAAAAAATGTTGTGATTAGATCCTAAAAACATCATTTGATTCATGTCAATTCAGATCTGAATTGAATTTCCTATTCAACTGTCTCAATTTCTCGAATTAGGTTCTCACAAAATATTATGGAAGAATCTCTAGATGAGGATGGTTAAAGAAATTCTTTGGCAAAATATAAGCTCCATTTTAATTAAGTTTTCTGTCTCTTGTAACCTTGAAGAATAAAATACAAAGTTTGTCTATATGTGGGATATCTGGGTTCAAAATTCATTTAGGATCAATAAGGACATCTTGGCTCTACACAACTACAAAGAAGAAAAAAATGAGATGCATAAAATATAAAAAAAAATAATAAAATAATGAATAAAATGAAAAGAAAAGAAAAAAAATGTAAGGATGTTAAATTATTATTCTATCTACATAATAATATTCTCCGGCAATGACACTAAAAACTTGACACATTCACAAAGTGGTTCTTTACTCCCAAGTATAAAAGTGTCAAAGTAATAAAATAACCCGGTAAGTCCGGGGTCGATCCACAGATAATAGATTTAGTCCGGAGTCGATCCACGGTGAAAATAAAAAAGGGTGAATAGATTGAAGTGATAGACAATTTTAAATTAGACCGGAACAATAAAATAGAATGTTAGGGGGTAGAGGATACACTCTTGATATTTCAAAAAAAGAGAAATCTTACTTTTTATAATATATAAATTTTCATTATTACCATATTAATTTACTTAAGGAATTAATTATGCAAAAATATATAAAACCAACCATATTTGTGGTGACAACATTTGTCTATAATAAGTCCAGTTAAGTACTCAATTATACCAAGTATATAAAACCAGTCATAAGTACGATAACAAAGTTTGTCAATAATTAGTCAAAATTTAAATATTAATCTTCAGATTACAATTCATATATTATAGTATAAGTAATATTAATATATATTCTCATATTAAGAGTTTCACCATTTACCCCAGCAGAATGAAATTAACTACTCATGCTTTGAATAAAAAAACGCATAATTTTATTAATAAAAGAAAAAAGAGATTACAAGAAAAATAAAATACACAAAACACCTCTTCTAAATTCTTTAAGAGAGAATAAAATAAGCTTGAAGAAAATGAAAGGTGGGCACCTCTATTTATAATATAATTATAATTTTCCAAATCAAATATAAACAATAAACTTTTTCTAATTTATTTTTTTTTCTTTTTCCTTTTTCAACTTTTTTTTTATTTTTTTATTTTTTATTTTGTTTTCTAATATCTAAAATTACATGCAACACACATTGGGTTCTTCACCAATTTCGACCTTGAAAACTTCGGAACTAGAAAATCTTGTAAAGAAAAAATTTGTAGTTATTTGAATCTTCTTTCATCTGACATTGGGTTCTTCACCAATTTCGACCTTGAAAACCTCAGAACTAGAAAATCTTATAAAGAAAAAAATTGTAGTTATTTGAATCTTCTTTCATCTGGAACTGGAATTGCCTCAATCTGATATCGAAGTAAAAAAGTTATGGCCAAAATATGAAAATTACGCAAAGTTGAAATTTCTGAAATTGTACACTGTTAGAACGCCCTTTCAAGTTTCTCGCCTCCAAAATCCAAATGTCAAGTCTATTTTTCTAGTTATGCATCCACAGTATTATTTCACCTACATAAGAAATAAAAATCAAAATAAAATATATAAAATATAAATTTAATTATTATTTCACAAATGTGCTAAATTAATGGGATTAATGAAACTACAAGTGTAAAATGATTAATTTTCGTTTTAATAAGTGTACATTTTTTAGTGTTCATCACAACCCACTACCTTATAGTTGGGAGAAAGAGGTACTAAGATCCTAGTTTTGTTTCTAGTGAGAGCTTCAAACTCTTGTCTCATTGTCTGTTGCCAAGAAGAACTTGACATTGCTTCATTAAACAGTTGAAGGAAAATTGTAATGGTTTAATAGTTTGGATAGTTTTTGTTTCTATAACAGGAAAGTGTATTCTATCCATTTTGCCAATCTTACAAGCATCACAGAATCCAGAATCAAAAAACTAACTGCTATACAATGAATTGTGTCCTTTTATACTAAGATTACATTACTTATTTACATCTCTCACTAATTACAGTTATCAAGACTAATTAGCCAATCATCTGAAAATATCTGTAAATAATTATGTTTAGCTTTCTAACTGATTTTGCTGACTAGGATTGAGTGTAAGATTACCCAGTACTTGCAGCCTCAGCTTGTTGTGTTGTGCCGTCAGTTGATTGCAGTGAGCTTCCTTAACAATGTTCTATATATGTAATGTACATACGGTTTGTCTCCAAAGACTTTGAGCTTAACAAAAGTTCGTATATAAATGCGAATATTCATTAGTGGAATGAATATTGAATGGACTCACAGAAGACGACTAATAGATATTTCATAAAACTGTCAATAATTGTCTCTCAAGTTGAATAGTTATTGTGGTTCTTTAATTTGAGACACCACGGTGGTCTTATGAGTGATCCTTTATGTCTGATATCATATATGTCAGAAACCTTTTACGGTCTGACCACTGGATGACTGTTAGGTATGGAGTGATGCTCATGGAGATCGATGTTTGTTAATATAAAGATTTATCGGTCTATATGGTTGGATTTTATCTATCATGCTTCATGTCATATTTTCCGAAAAAAAATTGGCTGAAAGTATGTTTTGGAAATTCTTTCTGAAACACTATGAATATTAATGGAAAAGAGTTATCTATATATTATTTATTAATGGAAAATAATCATCAAGATAAGTTTACATATTTAGTAGATGAGGTTTTAACAGTAAGACTATAGCCTTAATCAATAAGAGATGATATAACGTAAAGACTATATATTAGCGATATAACCTCAACTTTTATAGTTCAATACGCCGTGATTGTTGTTGGACAATTATGACCCATAGCATCACTATTTGTAAAAGACATGGTGTTTTTTGTACAAATTAACTATGTGACAAAGGAAATTGCTCTTTTATCATTTTGTAATTGAATTACTTGGATATATAAATGATAAAAGTCCATATGATTAGTAACAGATTAATAAGATATGAGACAGTATTAATCCACGAGAGGTTTAATCATTAAATATCTCTAGTCGTAGTATTATCGAGACTGGACATCGATAATGCGGAATAAGCTAGTATTACACTTGTGCATGTTATGGAAGCTTAACGGTATAATTCTCATATATTTAAGTATTGGATACTTATGCAAGTGTTGTTGGACAATTATGACCCATAGCGTCACTATTTGTACATATCATGGTGTTGTTGTACAAATTAACTATGTGACAAAGGAGTTTCTCTCTTATCATTTAAGATTATATCACCAAGATGTATAAATGATAGGAGGTCCTTATGATTTGTTCCTGGATTGAGAATGATATGAGACAGTATCAGTCCACGAAGGATAAATCATTAAATATCCCTAGTCAGAGTATTATCGAGATTGGACATCGATAATGCGTAAAAGACTAGTATTACACTTGTGCGCGTTGTGAGGGCATAACGACATAGTTCTCATATATTTGGGTATATGATACTCATGCAAGTGTAATAGGAGGTTGTGTTTTACCGATGGTACGGGAAACAGCTTCGCTCTGGATAGACCATTCGGAATTCCATTGGTAGTATGAATATGTGTCTATGGAAGTCCAAAATCAGGGTAGGTTTATTTGGTCTTAACCTGAGACTTGCACCGCTAATACTTGCGACAATCAATATACTTTGGTTTTGGTCGTCCAGGGCTTTAACACGGTTCTATGTACGCCTATGATGGGTATATTGAGAATCGTATTGTGTTGGGTGTGATGTCAAGACTGAAGTATCACTCTCACAGTTATATGGAGATGATGATCGCGCAGGGATACAGAACTGGTTCTCTAAAGGGTTGCAACCATCGGGATAATATGACTTGGTCATGATTATCCGATAATAAAGAGACTAGTTGCTAGTAATTCGATATATTCTCCGTACGGGGCAGACACTGTACCAGCCCCAGGCCTTGCATGTGATCATCCGATACTGGATCGAAATACGCAATACTACGTATACTACGCCTGATATAGATCACTATATTCCTGTAAGGATGTTTCTGGAGAATTGGGTAGGCATGGCGCTTTGCTAGAAGCCAACCTTGTCTTATAAATCGGTACAAACGTAGTACTAGGTACTTACGTGTTCGGATAGTCCGACGACCGAATTTACTGCCAACATATTCGGGGATCTCATGGGTCACTTCCCGAAGATTCACCGATGACGTATGACTCGCATTTTATTAATCTGGGATTAATTAGATGAGAGAGAAAATTAATCTGGGATTAATTACGGAGATATTTTATCTGGGATAAAATATCAATAAAGAGAGATAACGATTGATTTGGAATTAATCGATAAAATAATATATTCGATATATTATACGAAATTGGATTTCGACCCGGAATTAAAATTAGATTTTAATTCGGGCGAACGAGTTAATTTAGAATTAATTCGTTAGCGACGTGAATAGTGATTTTGCTAGGCATAATTATTTAATTACGTCGCAACGGAAAATTCGTTAATTTGGAATTAGCGAACCCGAGCCCGAGAGTGTTTGCGAGCGCATTCGCATTTCAAATTCGAGTGCGGCCCGCAAGTCACATCAAGCGTCAAATCATTCGTCAATCGATTGATGTGATGTCTAGTCACTTTGAGTGATTTGACAACATGTCATTGTGATTGATGGTGGTAGTTGGCAAGCATTTATGGCTTGACTTTTTGAAATTCAAAAAGTGGTATATGTTAATTGATTTTAGAAATCTATTAACTAATACACAAAAACCACTCTCTCTCCTTCTTTTTCACTTCTTCTCTCTCGCACCCATTTGGGCTGTTCTTCACTGGTTTGCTCAGTGCCGTGAGCTAGGAGGAAGCAATTTAGTGATTTTGTTGCAAAATCACAAGTGCAAGCACACATCGGAGTCGTCTGTAGGTGATAGGGAAACCCACCCGTGTGCTTGGAATCATCAACCAAAGCTTGGAGCTTGATGGAGGAGGATTGAAGCCGAAAATGGAGGACACCATTGCAGCTCACTGCCGAGCATGACAGAGGGCAGAAAATGGATTTTTGTTGTCATACGCGTCGCTCAACCGCTCGATGTAAGTATTCCGCAACTTCCTTTGATTGTATTCGCAGATGTTTTATGCTTATTATTCGATCCTCGGGACCATAGAACTTCAACAATTGGTATCAGAGCGGAGTAAAAGCATGAAACTTTGACTTAGGGCTAAAATTGGGTAAAATGGATTTGAGCATGATTTTATGAAATTGGATGATTGAGTATGCTTAAATGTGTTTTAATTGAGGATTGATTGGATCAATTTGATGAAATGTTGTTTGGAACAATTTTCCCCAAAAAATTTAGGCTTGGCCGAATTGAACATAGCCCTAAATGTCTTGGAATTTTTTTGATTTTTGATCATTGGATGACTTGAATCAATTGGGAATGTTGAATTAATATTGATTGTGGATTCAATTGGATTGAAATCAAAATCGATTTAAAATTCCTTACAATTGCCGAGATCTAAAGCATGTTAATTGGGTTTGATTTTTGTTAAATTGTGTTGGACACTATTTGATGTTAAAGAGCATGATTAGTTGTGTAAATTGATGATTTGGAAATGTTGATTTATGTGATTAATTATGCAATACACTTTAGAATTAATTAGATTATGAAATTGGACTTTTATGATTCAATTAATTGGGCTTAATTTTAGAAATTGGGCTTTTAAAGTTGTTATTGGGCTTATTGGGCTTGGTTGTACCAAGATGGGTTAGGCTAAATTGGTTGTACCAAGATGGGTTTAGGCTAAATTGGCTGGATCCAATTGGGCCCAAAACCGCTTCCATAAAGCCCAAATGCGACTAATGGACCTTAATTAATTTAATTGGGCCTAATGGGCCTAAATTGATTTCTAGGCTTATGGGGTACTCCTTGATTGGGCTTTGGTTATTGGGTTTGACCCAAGTAGACCAAAAGCCACGCCTTAAGAATTAATTAAAAGCCCATTGGACTTTAATTAAATTAACGTTGGACGTTAATCGGGCTTTGAGACCCGTAACGATTAAATTTGGAATTTAAGTCGTAAAGGTTCGTTAATAAAGTGTAATATTTAATTTGGAATTAAATAGTGAATTAGTATTAAATACAAATTGAATTGGATTTAATTTTGTAGGTTAATTTAATTCGGGAATTTGTACTTTGAGTACTTATTCGCAAAACGAGTTTGACTCGCGCAAAATCAAATCGTTGTTTGAACATTGGATGGTCATTAATTATCAGATTAATTAATTTGATTAGATTGATTGATAACATGCTTGTGTGAATACATGGTTGCGATGCATGAATAATGTATATCGGATGGATATTAGATGGGTGGGGCAATTTTAGAAATTATTGTAATAAATTTGGAATTTATTAATTGGACCTGCGTGTCCAGCCTTATTACCTCCTTATTCTTTGTATTCTCTTCTCACCTTATTCCCCTCAATGTAAATGAGGTTTCTTTAGAAGTGTAGTGTAACGGGTAAAGTAAATAATTGTGCTAGCGGGAGAGAGGAAATGGAGAGATTTGATCTAGGATCAATGTGTAAAGATCCATCCGCATATCATTATTATTTTATTTATACTCGCTTTATTATGTGTTTAGAATGCATATAAGGGTGTATGATGATGAGACCTTAACAAAGATAATAAATTGATGCCAATTTGCACGCGAAAAACCCTCAAATAATATTAAGCGTTTTTCCTTCCATTGAGTGATTTACTCAAGATCCGAGACTGGCATTGGTTTTTTGGCCAAAGTCAAGGCCTTTGTCTGTCGAGGATGTGTTTGAATCAATAGAGCTTTGTTCCATATCGGTGTCTTGTCCAAGTTGTGGTTTGTTGGCCAAAGTCAAGACCACTTCTTGTCCATCGACATTGATTACGAAGCTTTCCATGGTCAATGGGTCACGCTTGACTGGGATCACTAAGTTTGTTGTGCCAAATCCAAGGCTTAGTGATTCAGAGGGAAAAGTTTAGGCAATATATTGGATATATTGTCATATATATATTGTATATATGTTTCGGACTTGGATGTCCCCCTACTGGATCTAGGAATTGGATGGGATCCAATTGATCTTAGAGATCTACCTAGTTAATTATCATACAATTTGTTGGCCAAAGTCAAGATTGTGTGATATTTAACGGGATCCTAGCCCGCTAGGAACATGGTTTCCCGAGTACTCGACAGAGGGTTAGAGGCTCGCCGAAAAATAGTGGGAGGCAAGAATTGAATTTGCAATATTCGTTTAATTACTTGCCATACGCGCTAAATCAAATATCATTCGTCAATTAAATTAATTATTAGTTGGACTAATATTTAATTGTTTTTTTTAATTAACAGTTGGACTGTATTCAACAATTAAATTATAGTTGATTACATAGTTGGACTATAATAATCATTATAATAAATAGTATCGAAAATCGTTGATTAAATAGTTGGACTATTAAAATCAAGATAAAATTGAAAGATTGCATTTAAAACATAATCCTAGGAAAATGTATTTAAATGGTTTTTTTCATATTGGGAATAATTTCAGGATGGTCCTGGAAACTAATAAGTTACTTTATTTGATAAAATAACATATTAGGCTAAGCCCGGAGTTAAGCAAATAGTAGAGCATGAATATTTGGAATATTCATGTAATGATAACTTTAGTGCTTAATCCATTAAACTTGTCAAATAGACTCCTTAATTTCTTATCAGAACTAAGGATTAGATCCTTAAAGTATAATAATGAAATTGAAGGATCTTCATAGATCTATACTTAGATCTTAGAAGTACTAAATTGCAATAGTAAACTCTTGGAGAGTTTGGCTATTCTCAAGGAGACAAAGCCAAGTTTTGCAATTAGGCAAGGAGCGCAAGGCGCACCTTACTTCGATATTCTAGAAACCCGAGGCTGGCCCAAAGGCTTCTGGAACGTCGAAAAGGGCAAAGGCAAAATCATTATAATTTTCTGGGAAGATAAAGGACATATCCCAAAATATCTGCTTAAATTATGGAAAACGGGATCGCGGAAGCGTGACTGCCGTTTGAACAAAACAGACATGAAGGAATTGAAGACGGGCAAGGCTCTGACTTCAATATGTTTGTCATAATATGTTCACTAATGGTATTAAAATGGATTTTAAATACTTAGTGTGTACATAAATATGTACTGGTGTGCAGAATCTGCTATGAGCAGGATACTGACTTCAGATGAGATTAATCTGCGAATTGGAAACGGGATGAAAATCGTTGTTTTAACCGTAGATACCTAATTTTAGGAACTACCCTTCGAGTTTGTACTTAAATTAGGAAACTGTTATAAAGTAACTAGTTTGACTAGATACATTATCTCTATATCAGTGTTTAAATCCGTTGCGGATTTACCTTTATATTCTAGAACACTAAAGTGTTTTATTATATAAAGATGATATTGAGATAAACACATTAGATGTGAATAACAACATTTATATTTTGAATATAAATAAATCTCAAACATACAACATAATAAACAAATAGCTCAAACTGATTTGATCAGAAGAGACTTAAATGTGGCATTGTTGTCTGGGACACAATTAAACAAGAATCGTATATCCACACTTTCGAAGAGTGGGTACTAGGACTGATTTGATTCTATTCAAATAAAGTCTACGAATCTAGTTTATTAGGCAAAGTGCCTATAACACCTTTACTTGGTAAAAGTGTAACTGCCAATGATCTGTTAGCCTTAGTTCATAGTGAACAGTGGGCCCATGTCTAGCTAGGCTAGAGGTGGATATGAATATTTTTTGACCTTTACGGATATGGCATCGCGTTATGGTTATGTGTTTCTTTTGAAACACAAATCGGAACTTTTAAAGTTTCGACACGAAGTAGACAAACAGATCGGCTAAAGTATTAAATCATCACGGTTAGACCAGGATGAAATACTTAGCAATAAGTTTCTCATATACTTGAAAAAGTATAGTATTCTTTCAATGAGGACTCCTCCCAGAACACGTCATCCTGACGGTGTGTCCGAACGGAGAAACTGAGTTTTGTTGGACATGATAAGGTTAATCATGAGTCGCTATGAGCTACCATTTCCTTCAACGGATACACATAAACAGTGCAAAACTTATTTTGAATAAGGTTCCATAAAATATGTTTGACAGATATCATATTAGATATGAACAGGAAAGAAACCAGGTTTCTCATTCTGAAATTTGGGATGCCAGGCATATGTTTGGATGATACCAAACTAAAACCCAAATCGGATAAGTGCAAATTGTAGGTTATCCTATGGATACCAAAGTATAGTACTTATACAACTCACAAGAGAACAATTTAATTGTTGCCTCACCATGCGATTTTCCTAAGAGAATACAGTTATGCAGTGGTAAGTGGGAGGAAAGTAAAACTCGATGAAAATCGGAGTAATACTATTCCAGGCAACCGATTCCTTAATGGAACATAAATAGTTCATCAAGGATGAAACTATACCATAATCTTCGAATACACAAGAACCACGTAAGTCGAAGAGAGAGACAGAAAAAAACCTGGGGTATGGGTTCTGATCTCACCTCATAAAGATGTCAATCTTATTGGGAATACGAACTGACTACGTATGGAGGAAGTAATACAAGGTATCGACTCCCTAATTATGGCTAAGTGCCATGATGTCCGAAATGGATCCCATGTATACCAACTAAGTTTAGACACTAGTTGTTGTACCGTAAGGCATTGTGCCTATTGGTACTTATAAGTCTTCAATGAAGCCATACATGGAAGGCAACATACCAACGTATAGAAGCTAGGCTTTTAGCGGAAAGGTATCGTTATCAACATTATGTTGATTACGACGAAACCTTTTACCTGTTGCCACGGTAAATCCATTTGGATAATACTTGCTAAGCTGCATGTTTCATTTATAAAATATGACAGTTGAACGGGAAAATCGCTTTCCTTAAAAGGAAACCTTTTGGAGGATGTTTACAACATCCTGTCGATTTTATCGTACCAAAACTAGCAAACAAGGTTTGCAGGTTATTTATCGATCCATGTTTGGATTGAAGCAAGCAGTAAGTTTTGGATTATCGTTTTGATGTAATTATAATAGTTTTATTTAATTCAAAACGAAAATGATTCTTGTGTATATAAAGGGTTAGTGGGAGCGCACTGACAGATACGGTCCTATAAATAATGATAATATGTCATTTCTTGGAAATGATATTCCCATAATACAATCGGTGAAAGCTTGGCTTTCGAGAAAACTCTCCGAGAAATTGTACATTAAAAAATGTACGTGACCTGGTGTCTCATACGCTTTGAGCATATGGATTCACAAACAGGCCAATCCAAGTGATAGTCACTGGATTGATGTTAAGAACATTTGTTAGTATCTTAGAGAGATCTAAGGATGCTGTCTTAATCTATGGAGATGGAGAACTTGAAGTGACTGGAATCATGTAGCAAGTTTCCTCACCGATAATAACGAATAAGTCGCAAACGGTACTATTCAGTTTGAATAACGGTACAGTGAGCTGGAAATCTTCCAAGCAAGATTTGTTACCGAATAAATAACAAATGCGGGTTATTTCTGCAGCTGAGGCAGCAATAGAAGCCATTGGGTCGATAATAATCTAATTAGATTAGATATAGTTTGTTAGCAGCTGAGCTAGGCTGCAGCGCAAGCTAAAGAATTAATGGTCTCATCAACGATCCAGATACATACTTCGATATTCATCTGATTCGTTCAGATCATACATCGTGGCGATGTGATGATCGAATAAATCGCATCAGATGATAATCATGCAAATCCGCTGACGAAAGCCTTTTCTTAGTAATTTGAGCCAACCGTACATAGTTCGGGTGTCAGACACTCGAGTGACTGGCTATAGGCCAAGTGGGAGATTGTTGGACAATTATGACTCATAGCGTCACTATTTGTACAGATCATGGTGTTGTTGTACAAATTAACTATGTGACAAAGGAGATTGCTCTCTTATCATTTATGATTAGATCACCAAGATGTATAAATGATAGAAGGTCTTATGATTTGTTCCTGGATTGAGAATGATATGAGACAATATCAGTCCACGAAGGATAAATCATTAAATATCCCTAGTCAGAGTATTATCGAGATTGGACATTGATAATGCGTAAAAGACTAGTATTACACTTGTGCGCGTTGTGAGGGCATAACGGCATAGTTCTCATATATTTGGGTATATGATACTCATGCAAGTGTAATAGGAGGTTGTGTTTTACCGATGGTATGGGAAACAGCTTCGCTCTGGATAGACCCCCTCGGAATTCCATTTGTAGTATGACTATGTGTCTATGGAAGTCCGAAATCAGGGTAGGTGTATTTGGTCTTAACCTGAGACTTGCACCGCTAATACTTGCGACAATCAATATACTTTGGTTTTGGTCGTCCAGGGCTTTAACGGTTCTGTGTAAGCCTATGCTGGGTATATTGAGAATCGTAGTGTGTTGGGTGTGATGTCAAGACGGAAGTATCACTCAAGTCATATGGAGATGATGATCGCGCAGGGATACAGATGTGGTTCTCTAAAGGGTTGCAACCATCGGGATAATATGACTTGTCATGATTATCCGATAATAAAGAGACTAGTTGCTAGTAATCCGATATATGCTTCGTACGGGGCAGACACTGTACCAGCCCCAGGCCTTGCATGTGATCATCTGATACTGGATCGAAATACGCAATACTACATATACTACACCTGATATAGATCACTATATTCCTGTAAGGATGTTTCTGGACAATTGGGTAGGCATGGCGCTTTGGTAGAAGCCAACCTTGTCTTGTAAATCGGTACAAACGTAGTACTAGGTACTTACGTGTTCGGATAGTCCGACGACCAAATTTACTGCCAACATATCTGGGGATCTCATGGGTCGCTTCCCGAAGATTCACCGATGATGTATAACTCGCACTTTATTAATCTGGGATTAATTAGATGAGAGAGAAAATTAATCTGGGATTAATTACGGAGATATTTTATCTTGGATAAAATATCAGTAAAGAGAGATAACGATTAATTTGGAATTAATCGATAAAATAATATATTCGATATATTATAGGAAATTGGATTCGACGCAGAATTAAAATTAGATTTTAATTCGGGCGAACGAGTTAATTTAGAATTAATTCGTTAGCGACGTGAATAGTGATTTCGCTAGGCATAATCATTTAATTACGTTGCAACGGAAAATTCGTTAATTTGGAATTAGCGAACCCGAGCCCGAGAGTGTTTGCGAGCGCATTCGCATTTCGAATTCGAGTGCGGCCCGTAAGTCACATCAAGCGTCAAATCATTCGTCAATCGATTGATGTGATGTCTAGTCACTTTGAGTGATTTGACAACATGTCATTGTGATTGATGGTGGTAGTTGGCAAGCATTTATGGCTTGAATTTTTGAAAATCAAAAAGTGGTATATGTTAATTGATTTTAGAAATCTATTAACTAATACACAAAAACCACTCTCTCTTCTTCTTTTTCATTTCTTCTCTCTCACGCCCATTTGGGTTGTTCTTCACTGGTTTGCTCAGTGCCGTGAGCTAGGAGGAAGCAATTTAGTGAT
Organism: Zanthoxylum bungeanum; assembly: GCA_019454045.1. Classification (NCBI taxonomy): domain Eukaryota; kingdom Viridiplantae; phylum Streptophyta; class Magnoliopsida; order Sapindales; family Rutaceae; genus Zanthoxylum; species Zanthoxylum bungeanum. Next base: position 218,948 of record SKCR01048431.1, read on the forward strand.
TTTGTTGCAAAATCACAAGTGCTAGCACACATCGGAGTCGTCTGTAGGTGATAGAGAAACCCACCCGTGTGCTTGGAATCATCAACCAAAGCTTGGAGCTTGATGGAGGAGGATTGAAGCCGAAAATGGAGGACACCATTGCAGCTCACTGCCGAGCATGACAGGGGCAGAAAATGGATTTTTGTTGTCATACGCGTCGCTCAACCGCTCGATGTAAGTATTCTGCAACTTTCTTTGATTGTATTCGCACATGTTTTATGCTTATTATTCGATCCTCGGGACCGTAGAACTCCAACAAGTGTGATAGGAGGTTCTGTTAGCCGTTGGACCGGGAACAGCTTCGCTTTGGATAGACCCCTCAGAATCTCATTGGTAGTATGACTATGTGTCTATGGGAATCCGAATCAGGGTAGGTGTATTTGGTCTTAACCTGAGACTTGCATCGGTAATACTTGTGACAATCAGTACGCTTTGGTTTTGGTCGTCCGGGGCTTTAACAGGTTCTGTGTACGCCTCTTCTGGGTTTACTGAGAATTGTAGTGTATTGGGTGTGATGTCAAGATGGAAGTATCACTTCAATCATATGGAGATGATGATCACGCAGGGTTACAGAACTAGTACTCTCAAATACTGCAGCTATCGGGATAGTATGACTAAGTCATGGTTATCCGATTAAAGAGACTAGTTGCTAGTGATCTGATATATGCTTCGTACGAGACAGACACAATTCCAGCCCTAGGCCTAGCATGTGACATCCGATACTAGATTGTAATACAAAATACTTTGTATATTACGCCTGATACAGATTATGTATATTCCATGTTGAATATATTTCTGGAGAATTGGGTAGGCACGGTGCTTTGCTAGAAGCCAACCATGTCTTGTAAATCGGTAAGAACGTTGTACCGGGTACGCACGTGTTCGGATAGTCCGATGACCATATTTACTGCCAACATATCCAGGGATCTCTTGGGTCGCTTCCCAAAGATTCACAGATGACATTTGACTCGAACAAAATTAATCTGGGATTAATTGTGAGAGAGAAAATTAATCTGGGATTAATTGCGACAAGAATTAATCTGGGATTAATTATCAGAGAAATAATTAATCTGGGATTAATTCGTGTAGAAGAGAGAACTCGATTAATTTGAAATTAATCGGTAAAATAAATTTAATAGTTAAATTGGATTTTTCTATTTAATTTATTTAATTGGGCTAAAATAATATATTGGATATATTAATTGAAATCGGATTTCAATACGGAATTAAAATTGGATTTTAATTCAAGCGAACGAATTAATTTGGAATTAATTCATAAGCGACTTTCGTAATAATTTTGCTAGGCATTATTCCTTAATTAAATTGGATTTAATTATGTCGCGACAGAAAATTCGATTAATCGGATTAAACGAACCCGGGCCCAAAGCTTAGTTGTGTGTTGGAGATGTCAACTTGAATTTTGAATTCAAAGTGGTGGGACCCATTAACTTACATCACATGTCACTTTTTGATGTGTGTAGTTGGCATAATATTAAATGTTGTATTTAATCAAACCAACCACCAACTTTTGCTTTATGTTTTTGGAAAACACAAAAATGAACTATTCATCATCTCTTTTTTCTCTCAAATAGGCGTGAGCCTTCTTCTCTCATTTACAATTTTTGTTGCCAAAATTCTACAAGCTAGCACTTAAAGGAGTTAAGAAATGTGATAGGGAAACTCACCCAAGAGTTTGGAACTCAACTAAAAGCTTGGAGCTCTTCCAACAAAGAAAGATTTTTGAAATTTCCCATCCGATCAAAGTGAGTATTTCCACAACTCCACTTGATATTCACACACAAATCAATATTTAGGATCCTTGGGCATGTCTAGGACACTAATAATTATTTTACCATGATTTGTAGACGGGTAAGACTTCATGGATACGTGTATGTGTGTGTATGTGTAAAAATCCAGCGTGAACCTAAAGAGTTTCACTATATTAAGTGTATTCGTTGAGAATTAGGGTAACATTCGTCAAATGTTGACGATGCGTATTTGACTAAACGGTCCAGGATCAAATTGTTCGATATGGTAATTTGTGAGATGAATCAGAAGAAGAAAAAAAAGAATGGTGCACATAATAGTCCTCACGTTAGTTGGGGAGGGATTTCTAAGCCAAATGTGAAGACTGATATGTTAAAAAAAGTGTTTACATTTTGATATGATATGGCATTGGAAGCGTAATTGCCCTAAATATCTCGCATCCTTGAAGAAAACACCCTCAGGTATATGTTTTCATATTATTGATATTACACTTGCTTTGATTCTAGTTTAACATGGGTGTTTGACACTGATTATCCCTCACATGTTTGCAATTCATTACAGAACTTGAGGGTAACTAGAATATTAAAGTCATGAGAGATCCAGTTGCGTGTGGGGAATAGTTATTCTCTACAAGTTGAAGCAATAGAAATTTTATTTTTGAAAGTCTAAAGAATGTAGTATTGTACTTAATAATTTTTATTTTGTGCCTTCTATAATACGACAAATCATCTCCCTTCATATACTTGACAGAGAAGAATACTGTGTATTTATTAAATATGGTGTTTTATATAAATATCATAATATGAATGTTTTTTTTGTTTCATATCCCACGATAGATAATCATTACATTCTAACTAAAACTTTGTAATGTCTTTAATATAGAGAAAACTAAAAGGAAAATATCAGATGATTTAAATAACACAGAATTATGACATATTAGATTAGGTTACATTAAATGACTAACCAAACTAGTAAATGATGGTATGATACTGAATCTGACTATAGAACCTTTATCAGTTTGTGAATATTGTATTCAAGGAAAAATGACCAAATCTTCATAAAGCGGTGTTGGACAACGTGCTAATGATTTATTGGAACTCGTGCATATTGATGTGTGCGGTCCAGTAAATCATGCAGTCAAGCGTGGGTTTCAATACTTTGTGACTTTTATT